>CM067371.1:18387001-18540178 GCA_034401795.1 Chaetoderma sp. LZ-2023a
ATATATATATATATATATATATATATATATATATATATATATATATATATATATATATATATATATATATATATATATATATATATATATATATATATATGTATAGTTATTCATGCACTCTGGTGCTGCACAGTGTTTATGTTATTATTATTGAACTGTATTCGGACAATATATTTAGCTAATCTATAATTGCGGACTAAAATTATAATTATATAGTGTTCATAAATCGTACTGTAATCTACGTAACCACATATGTGGGTACTCCTATCAAGAGGAGTGATATGCGAACAACTTCCTTATCGACTGCCAAGAGCTAGAGCATGTCAGACAGCCATATCTCATAAAAATATGAAAACTACTAAAGCGACTCAACATCAGCGTGAACAGTGAACACTATATGTATGCTATTCTAGATGCTAGCAAGCAATCAGACACCAATCTAGAATCATTCCAAAAATTATCAAGAGAACTCTGCTACAGTCTACACTTAAAACGTTCATCACTTTTGAACACATCATATGTTGGAACTCTGTTAACCCATTAAAATCAGTCTAAAAACTCTTCTGAACTACACATTTAAAGTCACAACACATGACAAATCCTACGGTTTGAACATTGACATTCGACGAAAATTCAATAGTCAATTCCTCGTGTATTGATTTATATACCTAGCGCGATGTGTACAATTAACCTGATGTGTAGAGTTAAAGTTATAATATAATAGGAACTACTCCGTCACGGAGGTTCGCCTAAAGGATTCTGGACCCCTGGATCATGTTCGAGAGGCGGTATCTACACAACAAGAAGAAGATGGCGAACACGGACGAGGTTGTTTTAAGTTTCAATGACAGCTTGTTAAGGGTATCGGATGTACGGTCGCTGGAAAATCCCACATGGCTTAATGACAGAATTATTGCGTTTTGTTTTGAGTAAGTAGCTCAGAACGCGATGTGTTTGTCATCGTAAAATCGACGAAATTTAATTTTGTTACATTTTTCATATGTTTTCGTGATTTTATAGACATCAATATTCAATTTGTCAAGGACAGTTAGCTCGTCCAATGGACCTTTCCCACATTAACGTATTTTGGGAAAATACCTTCCCAGAATGCATTGCGCATACCACTTCTCGATAGCCGACACGCAAACAGTATTACGTTAATATGGGTCATGGGAATTGGATATTCATAGTTTTGCACATCCGGGCCTCTTGAGATCGGTCACCATTAAAGTTGGTGCAAACTTAATACATGCTAAAGAGGACTGCCCAAAGCAATGCATTGTTTACATTTTCCATGAAGCTCAAACCATTAAATCCTGTATCTGAGTATCTAATAAACCTGCCCGGTATCAGAAAACATGAAATCATGAGTGAATTTTGCAAGATAGTAAAGAAAATGTAATTAAGGTTTTACGGCCCATTGCTCGTAATGTTAATTTAGCCCCTCCATAAATGGCGTCGCTCCAGGGTATTATGGGGAATTTTATTGTGATGATGTCATCGCGATTCTATGAATAGTGCACTTTCAGCAGTGCATATGTATGAAAAACTATGTTCACGAGATAATACAAGATTGTAATCATTGTCTAGGGATTTCCCAGGAATTTACAAGCGGGATTTCTAAAAATATTTACCACACTTAGGTCAACTAGTCATCTACAAACACCTACGCTATATTTTACGTTAGTTGGAATTGTTTAGGGTTAGTGTCTAGTACTTAGGGTGAGATTTTTAAAATGATGTTCACATTGTTATTTCTTTAACTTTAGAAATAAACAACACAACCGCACTTTGAGAATTGTGTTACATTACAGCATAATAATGTTACCACATTTAGGCCTAATACATGCCTACAAAACAAGATTATATCTTACCTAGCATTTGGAATATGTTAGGATTAGATTTTTTAATGATGTTCACATTTTTATTTTAAGCAATTTTTAAAAATTCGCGTTTGTTTACATTACTTCTATTTTAAAATAACCTTTATTTCATTGATACGTTAATGAAACGTTCTTAACGCATCATAGATGTTAACCAATCGCTGTGCAATAAAAAGAATTGCGATGATGTCATTATGGAATTCCTAGCAACATTTAAAATCTCAGCAAATGTCATCTGTCGCGTTATTTTGCGTGATTTCGTCCTCCATTATCGGCAGCCCATAAAGTGGACTAGTTCCTTAGTTTTTATAGTTTTGTAAAATTTAATACAGAACAATTCCGCGTTATGAAGGACATGAGAAAAAAAAATTAATTTCAAGGCTGGAATTAATAAGCTGGTTTAAATTATAGAACTGATGTTGAAGTTTAAAGAAATGAAAAATTTTAGTACCAAATTTCATTGTTTATTTAGTTACTAGAATTTTACAATGTGGGTTTATTTGCAACCTGATAACACTATAAAATAACAGAAAATCAAAATATCCAGATACCAAATTATTTGAAGCTTTCGTTATGTTTATATAAAATTCATAAGAGTTCATTACTAATTGCTTCAGAACGTGAAGAGGTAAAACAATTATATAGTCAGATATTGAAGATTTGACTACATTCATTTGCCCTAGTAGTTGTGTAACGTCAGTCACAGACACAAACACTTTTTGTTCTACTATACAAACTCCAAGTGGTAAAAACATGCTAATTAGAATTCTCCTCCTTCACAACATACCTAAGTTATAACTAAGAATAAAAGTTGTCACAGTTTTATTTATTCTTTAAAGAATGGCATTGAAAATCGTAACATCAGTCACAATGTAGCGTCAGTCAATCACAATCAATGTTCATGGGAAATATGAGTATGTGTTTTGTCTGTTATAGTATTTTGTCTATAGTCAATCTATTACCGGTATTACTTTATCTGTTAAATAGACAAGCTTTGCATATGTGCTTGTAACATGGTTCATTGCTTGATAATTGCTTGATAATTGCTTGATAATTAGCTGATTCTCACTGACACATTTATCAGAAATTAACATCTTTAAAAGTTTATATATATACATGTATAGCAATGATGCACCCCACAGCTTGGCATATTTCCTGTAAATTGAAAGTTATGACTGAATGTGTATACAGATTAGAAGTGAATGCTCACTCACTCTCTAGTGTGGTTATTGCTATTCCTGCATCACAGATCTGCCTTTCTTCGACCATCCAGTCTGTCACTCAATCGCAAAATTATACTTAAAGTATAGGTTGATAATATTTGAGTTTTCAATCAATTAAATAGTAGCGGCATACTTTGACTGTTTGCTGGAATGCTTCCTTCCCATCATCTGTTAGGCAGATGGCCCAGCATCACAGTTTAAGAATCGGTACATTACCCCTCTTGCAGCTGCTCGATTGATGGCACTAAATGTTGATGTTACAGAAATGTCTTCCCCTGACATAGATCAGCAAAATAAATCCCTCAACTTCGAAAATGTGTTTTCCGATGCTCCTGCTATCAAAGGAATAGTACAAGAACATCATCTAAAAGTTATCGCTGAAATCAGAACCTTTCCATTAACAAAACGAATGCAGCAGGTACAGATCTGAGATTCAGTGGCGACAATGAAAGGTGAAACAGATACAGAACTTCCAAGTCAGACCAATGATGCTATTAAAGTCAGTGACTGGTGTGTCATTGAATATGGACATATGGTGAGGACTCTTTCCCGGTGAAGTCAAGGCTGTACGTGGTGAAAACTATGAGGGTTCCGCTATGGTAAAAGCTGGAAGGAGATTCTGGAAATGGCCAGCCATTGAGGCCAAAATATTCTACACACGCGACAAAATAAAGAAAGTGTTGGATGTTCCAACAATTGTTAATTATCGAGACCACTATGGCTTTCCAGATTTTAAATGTACACACGTTATTAATGTTGCAACTTTCTTTGTCTGGTATATGACATGGGTTACATGTAAGTAACTGTTTACATGATTTATGGTATTATCCGCGTCGTTAGATGCAGGGGAATATGTGAGCATGGAGTGGTGGTTCTTCTTGTTCTTTATTTTCGGAAGGTTGTCTGTCTGTGGGGTCCCGAGGATGTGTGACGATTTTGGTATCAAAAGGTCAAAGGTAACAACAATTCAGCTTTCAGCAACATTGTTTCCAAAAAAGGACACTTAGCCTCACAGCGGCCCAATTGAAAAAATTATCATTGATATGGGTATTGGTCAAATTTGCAATTATTTTAATTTTTACTTAACCCATGTCATATTGAATTGTTATCTTCCTTTTTCAATTGAGTTCCCTTTACAATGTCAATTACTTAGTATTCATTTTAAAAATGATGTTGATGAAAAGGGTTATTGTTATTCTATAAATTGAAGGTGTCGTTCTGGATACATGCATGTTAACTGAGTTGAGTACAACTAATCTGTAGGCAGTTAGCAACACTATTCATACTGATATTATCTATGAGGTGTCTATCTAGAGCTATTATGCAACCTTTCCTTAGTTCTTAAAATTTAATTTTGTCACATGTCATTACATTGTTAGCTCACCTGGCCTAAAAGGCCAAGTGAGCTTAAATGCCATGGCAGCCGTCCGTCATCTGTCCATCCGTCAAATCATGTTTTCTCCTTAACGGTTTGACCGATTTCAATCAAATTTGGCTGGAACAATCTTAAGCTGGTACCCTCAGAATTTTGATTGATAAATTTTTGGGGTGAAAAATCTACCGGAAATGGTAAAAATGCTACTCCTTAGCTACGTGACATATTTCAACCAAATTTGACTAGATGCATTCTATGGTGGTAGGCTCTAGAAGTTCTTTTCAGAATTTTGGTTTATCAATTTTTTGGGTGAAAATCTGAGATTTTATGGAAAATCTGGAAATGGTCAAAATGCTACTCCTCCTTAGCTGCTTGACATATTTCAATCAAATTTGCCTAGATGGATTCTATGGTGGTCGAGTCTAGAAATTCTATTCAGAATTCTGATTAAGTTTTTGGGTGAAAATCTTAGATTTTATGAAAAATCAACCAGAAATGGTCAAAATGCTACTCTTCCTTAGTTGCTTGACATATTTCAACAAAATTTGGCTAGATACAGTCTATGGTGGTAGGCTCTAGAACCTCTATTCAGAATTTTAATTGATCAAATTTTTTGTATGAAAATCTCAGATTTTATGAAGAATCTAATGGAAATGGTCAAAATGCTACTCCTTAGCTAATAACAATAATAGCAATAATAATAATAATAATAATAATAATAAGCTTTATTTAAAGAGGGTACAGTAAACTGATCAGTTACAGGTAGCTGGTCTTCCCCGGGGCCTTCAGACTATTCTTAGTACTATTTACATTTATGTACACAACTTTGATATATACAATATACACATTTAATTTATTTACACAATTTCCAAATATACAACATTTTAACCATTATGGTGCTGTTCTCTAAGATGTCACAAAAGTAATAAGTGCATTGATTTGAAGTCAAGTGTACATTCTGAACTCTTTTATCAAAGCTGTTGTATCTTGCTTACAGAAAAACAGTTTTCAAAATGAACGCCAGCTATCGTGCTGTATTTAGTGAAATAATTTACATTTATAGCTCAGCAGTCTGAGGATTAAAATAGGAATTACTTTTATACAATGATTTAACTGTCTGATATGTAACTGTCTGTCTGCTGCAAGCCACCAGACCTCAATTTCAACAGGAAGCAACTCCAGACCTGCTGAATGTATCTCAGAAACAACTCAACCAAAAGTTGGTGGTCAACCAAAAGTCGGTGGTGGCTTAATTGTCTCCCAACAACTGTAGGATGAGCTGTCTCCAAATCATTCAACATATCCAGTGTTAAACCCTATGGCAAATGTAGTCTGCAGAAATTCAGCAGGGAGACAGTTTACCCTTTTCACCTACAAGTCCCTGAAAAAATGTATTCTTTACAATATAATACTTAAAGGTCCCCTAAAATGTCGCATACGTACTTAGTGAAACTGCATAGGAAACCTATGATAGAAATCGCATGCAAAGGTTATTTCGTGAAAATTAGCTCAGTTTTCCGAAAACATCAAAATTAAGATTGAATGACATTATCAAATTTGCAAAACCCGCCTGTAGCCTTATGACGTCAGCGGATGAAGGCGCATCATAGAGCGAGCGCCTTTGATTACATTTGACCTAGTAGATATCGCGTGTTTTTAGTTTAATCCATAACTACACAAGTTCAATAAAAATTTTATGTTTATTAAATTTGGTATCTGTTGCTAGCTGATGTATCAATATATAATATACAAGTCATTAGATAACGCTTACACTAAGAAAGTCGTGTCAGAATTCAAGTTACACCCCATGGTTCCTAATCCCGGCGGTGGTTCAGCGCGAATGCCTGAAAATAATATTTTCGGAAACAGGAATAATAGAACTAATGCATAGGGCTTATCATTGCATGCAAAATTTCTGAGTGTTAAAACTATCCAGACAAATTTAGACTTTTAGCAACAACAACGCTGCTAGCGACGCTGATGACAGCAACCAATGATGACGACAACAACAACCAATGGCGACAACGGCGGTGGTGGCGGCGGCACCACCCCCATGACTGCTAGCGTTCAGATAAGCTTTTCAGTAATTGGGTGATTCAGTCCTAGAAATTTTGTGAATTAGGTTTTTAACAGATTTTATTGGGTTTTCATAGTTAGGTTATTATACATTATTAGCAACAGAACTGAAAGTAATTGGGTGATTAGTTATTTCGGTACTCATGATGTTAAAAATTAATTGGGTGATTGGCTATTTTTATTGGGTGAAAACGCAAAAACCCAGCTCTGCATAGCATTCTGTAGAGGGGTTGAGCTGGGGCGGATTTCTTGGGGTGGGGGGTGGGTTGTTCAGATGGGGATAGTGATCTGAATAAGTGTGCCCCGAGGGCAAACCGGGGGATGGGTGTTTCCATTTAAAATCTAGAGACTACATTTTAAGCGAGGAGTGAAACATTGTTTTCTCTGAACAATTATATATTTTATCTAAACGTTGCATTGCTGGATGATAAGCTGTTGGACTGAAGGTAAGATTCATGGAATATGTGCCTACCAGAAAATCGGCGTTTAGACATTTCTGTAGGCCGCTTAAAAGCTCGTCCTTAAGAGATGCAAATTAACACTACATTTTACATGTATGTTCACAACCTATCAGAGATGGTTTATCCTCCCATATGAATGGTGGGAGCACGGAAAAATGTAAAATTGTCTGCTCTGAGAAGCCATTTCCTGTATTCTGAGTGACACAAGAACATCTTTAGGCCCTACTTTGCTTTAAAATGTAGATATCTTCATTTTAAGTGGACTTAATGATACATTGCAATTATGTTTGGATCCTAATCCGCACATGTAATTTCATGTATGCTATCGACTATGGTCTATCTAATTGACGGCATAATGCAAGAAATATTATGTTCATTGTTAAAAATAGGATTCAGTTGGATTTTGAAAAAGATATGCGATTGGGCCATGGGCCCCCTACAGCCCACATGCTCCGGGGAAGTGACATCCCACCCGGCCACCTATAGACTACCACGCTCTTCATCACTGCATGTGGCGGATATGATGGCTATTAATTGTTTGTACATAGGCCTATAAGTAAAGACGAATAAAACATGTGTAGATACCACATATTTAAAAAAGGAAATGATAGTTAGTGAAGACATTGTGTGCGCAATTTGCAAACAAAGTTATCTTATGTGTATGTAACAGCGGCACAGTTAAGCAGCACAGCATGTCCTGCTCGCTGCGAGTCGTGAGAATTGTTGAATTAGTTTTTTAAATGCTCAGGTACATGTAAAAGCTGTTTTATGTTTATGATTCAATGGCTTCATAATTAGTTTTTCATGATCATGGGTGTGGGTGGGTTGGAAGGACGGTCCAATGACCAAAATCCCCTTCGCTATGCCACTGGTTCTGATCATGGCCCTTGGGTATGGGTGGGTCCAACGCCCAAAAACCCCTTCGCTACGGCGCTGGTTCAAATCTTCAAATTTTTTCGGATTTGCTTTATATTTTGTCTCGGAATAAGATGAAAGAATTGAAATCCTAGTAGGCTTACACGCAGGTAAAGTCACACACGCACGCACCGCCCATGTGCAATACAGTTTTTCTAGGGATCGGTGGAGAGCTAGAGTATTCAACTATTGATATGAACGAAAGCATTAATTACCTTTATTATTACATGTATATTACTCTCACCCAGAATGGGCTATATAAATAAGAGGATGTATTGCATTCGGGTCAGTCTATCTCTGCCTGCGTTCGTGGGAGATTGCGTACGTGCCCAGATCTCGATTCAATTAAGTGACACGCTATGTTGTTGCGACTAATGGGCGGCTTTGTTAAAAATGTAAAAAAATGAGAATTGCAGGCTGACAAACAGACAGACCGACTGACAAACACTTTTACAGGCATATACTATACATTTGCTAGTTGCGACTAATTACTTCTGATCCCATATTTGGCCTAGAGTTGAACATTTTCAAATGCAGGCATTGATTGACATCTCATGTGATGTTCGTCCGTTTTGGCACATATTTTGTCACCGTGTGCTACATGTACGATTCCTGCCACATTGATTGTGGTGCGAGAGGGATAGTCGAAAAATTTGGACAATTCGAAATTTAAGAAAATGTGACCAAACGGTCAGGCGATGGTCTGCAATCTGTGATTGTGCTTATTACTGTTAATGGCATTTTGTTACCCGTGATTAACCCCCCCCCCCCTTGTCTTAACTTAACACTTTAATGGTCAAAGCCGCCAAAAACGGACTGTAGTGGTCTTGAGGAATGTCCATTTTTTCATCCAAGGAACATAATTTCTGAAAATTTACGGCTGGAATGACTGGGTCGGTAACCAAGCCAGTCACTCCAATGGTAAATTTTGAAAAATAGTATTCTCAGCCGGCAAGTAGACACTAGCTAAGAAAAATGATTTTCTTGACCATTTTCATGGTCAAGCCTGACGAAAAACAGCACCTGCAGTGGTCTTGGATAATGTCTATTTGCATGACAACAATGTTATTTCTGTAAATTTTATTGTAAAATATTATTTTCTTGAAAAAAGGGTTAATTGATACAAGTAGACTTTTGAGCGCTGTTGACACACGATTATTCTTTAGAATAACACTTCAATCACGGAGATTGTATTTGTCATTGGCGTAATCATAGGCTAATATTTTGAGAATTCCTTCTTTGGCCTTAAACTTTTGAGACCAAAATCATGAGACCTCTTCAGGACTCTCCCACCAACTCACCCTGCCACCCACTCACTCACTTATCTACCCAGATATCCACCCGCTCACCCACCCATCCGCACTCACTTTCAATTGCCCGCTTGCATGACCACTCACTCGTGCGCCCGCTCACTCATCTGTCCGCTCTCCTACTGACCCACTCACCCACCTGCTCGCCCGCCTGCACGATCACGTGCACGCCCGCCCGCTGTCCTACCCACCCAGTCACTTTCATGCACATGCACTATGCTCTCTCATGTGCGCCTGAACGCACGCACGCGCTCCCAAACGGACGCACACACAGCATCATTATCATCATCTTTATTTAATCAGTATGGCCATCTTTCAATTATTATTCCCACTTTTTTGGACAAGAAACAGATACGGTAGAGTAAACGTCTCTGTCTGTTTGTTTGTCCCACCATCTGGTCAGTCTGTATGTTCGTCCATCCATCCGGCCAGCTATCACCTCTAAAATTGTTTGGCGGAATTCAACGTACCGTCTCAACTCCCCACCCTTTGATGTTTGAGGTCGCTCTTGCCCCTCAGTATAAATGTCTTCCCAATCAGCATTCGTATGGGTAACTCGCATAACACATTTTTTTTAATTACGTCAAATGGTTTCGGAAGAGATAGCGTAGTAGTAGTAGTAGTAGTAGTAGTGCGGCATATTAGGGGACCTTTAAGTATTATATTATAAAGAATACATTTTTTCAGGGACTTGTAGGTGAAAAGGGTAAACTGTCTCACTGCTGAATTTCTGCAGACTACATTTGCCATAGGGTTTAACACTGGATATGTTAATACCATTTTATATATATTGAGAATATCATAATACACTATATCTCCTAGATTGGCATGTACAAATTGTATTGCAATAGCTCTATTACTTTCTGACCTAGTAGATGTACATACACTTGGACGAGCATACCCTGTGTTTTCTAGGCAGAGTTGCATATGACAGTCATCTTCCCGCCTTCATGCAATGATGTCATAAGGCGGTGCGATCAATTACAGTTGTTATTACACCACAAAAACATCCATTACCTTTCAATCACTACTTGCTAAATCAATTATTTGTATTTTGCTACCGGAATAAGATTTTTATGCCTGCATACCCACCTCCCCATGACTTTTCCTATTCCTAGGGACCCTCAACCAGGCTTCTGGTTGAGTCCCCTCTCCAGCCCATCATCAAGTATAGACTGGCACCAGTCTATGCTCGCCTCATAGTGACGCTTGTCGCTATGCGCGCTCGCGCATGCGCATTAGAGCCTGAATAGGAAATAGATCCACTTTTAAATTATTCTGAATAGTTGGCCAAAATATTTGAAAATAAATTTTGTGTTTTGCGCTGTGATAGCTATACCTGTGTCTTTATATTAAGGATATATCATGCCTAATATGAAGTCAATCCTCCCTAAGTTACGTCTAAGGAAGTATAATTGAGTTTGTATGGTATACTTATAGATGAATTTGAGATATTACAGGTTTTCGTGAAGATCGTGTTAGTTCGTGGTATCTTGATTGTTATGCCTATCCTAAATCATCATCATCATTAATAATGTCCAGTCCAGTAATGAAGTTATTTCTAGTGCATTATAAGGATAAAAAATCTTAAAAATCCCTTGAAAGTTTCTGGTAAGGAAATTTGAATTTTCCCGCCGTTAGAACTGAGTTGAGGGTGTCTCTTGTTTGAGAAGTTTGAGCAGTATGCTTCATTGTTACGTTTTTTCGTTTGTAAAGAGTAGTCAGCGAAATCAGATAGGACTAAATGTACGTTGGCGAAATGTGATCGTCATCACGCCATTGAGTTCGCCGGCCACGTTTGCGTGAAGTGTACGACCTGTACAACCACTGCTATGTGTGGGATATGTAAAGGGTGGCCGATTTCGATTGCGAAATTGTACTTTAAAGATTTGTCGAAACAAACGCTGCCCTCTGGTCGTCCTTCCCCTTCCTCCGTTGCTAGCAAGACAAGGGCGGTGTCCTTTGCTTCAACCTCTGTTCCGTTATCGGTAGCAACGGAGGGGGGAAATTCATCGGGAAATTCGGATGCCGTCATGGCGCTCTTTGCTAGGTTTGAGTCGTTCGCCACCGTTTTGTCGAAATCACTTGATGAAAGGATCTCTTCTGCAATAAAAGAGGCAAAAAAAAGCAGGAGAGCTTGTCAAGCTCCGAGGATAGCCCGAAGGCTAGCGGGCATTCACGTAAATGGGGGAAGCCGGTCCCCCTGACCTCTAGACAGGTGATGGAATCGCCGAAAAAGCAGAAGACAAGAGCATCTAAGCTCTTGAAGGTGTGCTCGGAGGGTGCACCACAGAAAATCTACGTTAGACTTGAAGGTGACGGGCATAACCTTCAAGCCGTGGTGGCGTCGGCTGAAACTGGCGTCCACAGAAAATCCACATTAGACTAGAAGGTGACGGGCATAACCTTCAAGCCGTGGTGGCGTCGGCGGAAGCTGGCGTCCATAAGGCTAGTACTTATGAAAATGCCAATGTAACGGTGGTTCCGGTGGTTAAAGTAGTCTCGAAAGCGCCCATTTCTGAGAGGTCGTTACCTAGTCTTGCTAGTTCCGGTTCCGGTGTGGTAGACTCGGGTCATTTGGACTTACGATTCTTAGTCTTTTCCGGCCGGACTTCCGGTTTAGCGAGACATCCGGGTCGTCAAGATCTGGTTCCGGCTTCGGTAGCTTCCATTTCCGGAAGGGCTTCCGGTTTGGGTGGTGATCCGGGTCGGCAAGATCCGGTTACCACTTCCGTTTCAGTAACTTCCGATCTGTCTTACGGTTATGTAGGACATCCGGGTCCTAGATGTCTAGTGTCTACTTCCGTTTCCAGGTCTTTTAGCGCTTCCGGCCATTCCGGATATCCGGAGTCTGAGGACTCTTTATTTTCCGAATTCCGGTAGAGGCGTTTCCGGTTCCGGGGTGGATACTAGTCAGTTTACTTCCGCTTCCGGTATTAGAAGTGTACTTCCGGGTCGGTCAGACCTGGATGTAATTCCGATTTCCGTTTCCGGTGGGGAGTCAGCTTCCGGTTTAACGAGAGAACAAGATTCGTTAGGCCCAGTTAGATTCGAGGATGTTAGGAACTTTGATTCTGGTCCAGTAAATTCGCAAAGGTTTTCACAGGATTTGGCAGATTCTATTTATGATTCTTTCCTTCCTCCAAGGCTCATTGATATGGAGTTATCTTCTCATGCGGATTCTTCTTTTCGTGAGGCTGTGGTTAATCCAGTTTTTCTAGATAATCGCCCGTTCCTTTTGTCTATCGTTGAAAAACTTCTCTTCTCAGGTTTCTAACTTTTCTCCTCTGTTTAAGTCTTCCATTCCTCCTCCTCCGGGATTTGCTCGTCTTCATTCTTCTTCCTCTCAGGATTAGTGTGTTCAGGATTTTGTTTCTGCTCAATCAGTTTCGTCTCCTTCTTCCTCTCTGGAGTCGTCTCCATCTTTTGATCATATTAATCCGATTGTATCGGTGGTTCTGTCCCCTGAGCTCAAATTTCAAATTGTTGATTCAGGGTTAGATTTTTCAGTGGTTAGAGATTCTTCATTAGATCGTTCGTATGTGTCTGCTCGTTTGTCTATTCTTTCTAGATTTTCGGCTTCTTTAGTGGTTCGTCCTTCTTCATCGGCTAGTCAGGAGGTGGGTAGAGATTCCGTGTCCAGGCATGCTTCCTCTTTTCATGATTCGGTCAGTAGGCCTTCCTCTCCTGTGTTTTCGAGGGCAGGTGATTCTTTGGTCTCAGGAGACTTCAATTCTTATAGCTTCTTCTTCTTATTCTCCTCCTCTTCTGTCTTCTATTTCTTGTGCTCCAAGGTCAGTCAGGGCCAGGGATCTGAAGAGATTTTGCCCAGTTAGGGCCTCTTCGGAAGACTGGCCCATGGCTCACAGTTGGATTGCTTCTTCGCTTTCTCTTCCTCTTAAGGAGGAATTCGCTGTGGATCCTCCTTCTTTCGGATCTGCTCTTTCTTCTGCTGATCCTTCTTCATCTTCGCCTCAGGTGCTTCCTGTTGACAATTTAGTGGTAGATATGTTAGATTTTTTCGTTACTGACTCGGTTAGCTCTGATTTTTCTCTGGTTTCCAAGTATGGCTCGCCGGTTCAGATCCCAAGTAGGATTTTTTTAAAGGTAGCTTCTGCTCAGTCTCTGTCTGGTCCTGCTTGGGAGGTTTTATCATCTCAGCTGAAAGAGGTTTCTACGTCAGATTTTTCCTCGGATCTGTTTAAATGGGAGTCAGTTTGTAGGTCTCAGATTAAATTGTCTAATTATCTTGCTATGCTGTCGGAGGCCGTTCTTAAGGCGGAAGAAAGAGGTGAACAAGTTCCGGTGGCAGTCTTTCGTTCTTTGGCTGATTTGTCCCGGGGTTCTCTTAATTCTGTTTGTAAGTCGTTAGGATTTATTACTTCCAACCGTCAGTCTAGAAAGCTTTCTGAGGTTAGGATTTCTGAGGTGTTGAAACAGAATCTTGTGGTTGCGTCTCCTTTCGGGACTGATCTATTTGGAGAGTCAGCTCCTAGTTTAATTAGGGCGGAATCTGAGCGCTTGAAGGACTCTAGGAGCTTCAGGCTCAGGTTTCGTGGTCCAATTCTTCCGGTAAAAGAGATGTTTCTTCGGTTAAAGCCCTAATTCTTCTCCGAGAGTCTCAAACCTGATCAGTTTGGAGCTTATCCTTCTAGGGTCGTTCTTAACTCGAATTTGTCCTCATCTGTTCAGCGGGATCGATCTTTGGAGGAGGATCGATTCGGCTCCATTTCCTCCCATCGTTCGAGGTCGGTAGGGAGGCAGTCTCCTTCGTCTTGGGTGAGGAGAGGTCAGACTCCTCCTCGCCGTGCTTCTAGATCCAGAGGACGTTTTTCTTCTAGAGGTTTGCAGGGGAAGAGAGTTTGAAGGTTTGGACAGTTCCCGGGTAGTTCCAAATCTCTCTTATTTATCCTATTCCTTCCCTTCTTCCTCCCCCTTTGGAGCAAGCAGTCCAGTGCTGCGTTCCCAACGTGCCAGTAGGAGGGCGCCTTTCTCTGTTTTGGGAGAAATGGCAAGCCCTCATTCAGGACTACTGGCTAGTATCCCAGATACGTTGGGGTTATGCTCCGTCATGGATCCGTCATCCTCCTCTTCTTTCCTTTTGCCCAGTGTGGACTCCAGTTCCCTCCAATCCGGAGAAACGGAGGGCTTTGGAAGAGGAGTTGGAAGCCATGATTGTAAAGAGGGCTATCGAGGAAGTTCCCAGTTGGGGAGTAGACCCGGGCTACTACTCGACCATCTTTTTAGTACCAAAGAAGTCAGGAGGTTGGCGTCCAATCATAAACATGAAGAAGTTAATTCAGAAGATTCTCACCCCAAAGTTCAAGATGGAGACGGGTTCCCAGATTATTGCCAGTCTGGATCAGGGAATGTGGACGTCTTCCATAGATTAAAGGACGCTTACTTCCATGTACTTATTCATGCTGTATTCAGAAAGTTACTGATGTTTGTCTACAAGGATCGGGTGTGGCAGTTTCGCGCCATGCCCTTCGGCCTGACCACGGCTCCCTTCCTTTTTACCCACATAGTTTCAGCCGTGGCAGGAATTTTACACAGACGATTGGTTGGTAAAAGCAAGGTCTTCCTCAATTCTCGAAGGTATTCTTCCAGAGGTTTGCAGCCTGGCTTGCAATCTAGGGTGGATTTTGAATCTAGAGAAATCAAGCCTAGTTCCGTCGCAAATCTTTACTCATCTAGGCGTTTCTTTCAATCTGGCCAGGGGTTTAGTCTTTCCCTCGGAGCCAAGGATAGAGGTTTTATCGGTGGCCATGGAAAATCTTGCTTCCTCGCCTTGGATAAGAGCAAGATTCCTCTTAAGAGTGATAGGTCTGATGGTCAGCGTAGAGAAGGTGGTTCCTTGGTCGGCCATGATGAGAAGGCCCTTTCAGATGTATTTGATGTCCCTTTGGAAACAGTCAGTCCATTCTATCTCCCATCAGATTCCCATCAGAGAACATTTGATCCCTCATCTAGATTTCTGGAAAGACAGTTCTCTGCTACTGATGGGTGTTCCTCTGGTAAATTCCCCTCCTCAAGCAATTATTTCACAGATGCTTCTCAGTGGGGTTGGGGAGCGGTCTGGGACTACCTGTCAGTTTCCGGCCTTTGGTCCATGGAGGAGTCGTCAGCCCACATCAACGTTCTGGAGTTGTGGGCTGTCAAGAAGGCTCCTTTCTTGGTCAGATCTGGTGATAGGCCTCAAAGTGTCAATTCGGTCAGACAATTCGACAGTAGTAGCTTATATCAACAGGCAGGGAGGTACACGGTCTTCTCTCCTTTGTCTAGAAGTGTGGAATCTGCTCTTGTGGTGCCGCAAGAGGCAGATTTTTCTAGTGTCATCTCAGGCAGTCTGAATTTTCTGGCGAATCAACTGTCATGTCCCAGCAAGTTCACCCACACAGAGTGGCAGTTAAAGAAGTCGGTTGTCAGAGCGATTTCAATCTCATGGATCGTCCTCTAGTAGATCTGTTCGCGACCCCTCTCTGAATGCCCAGATCTCCTTACATGTCTCCTTTTCCGGACAGTCAGGCCTGGCGGTAGATGCCCTGTCTCAGTCCTGGACAGGGATGTTCGCTTATGCCTTCCCTCCTACTATTCTGATTCCGTTGGTGTTGAAGAAGGTCAAGGACCAAGTTTGCGAGATTCTTCTGATAGCTCCCTTTTGGCCCAAGAGGATTTGGTTTGTGGACCTTCTGGATCGTCTGGTAGACTTTCCTCGTCTCCTTCCAGTATCCCAGGACCTTCTATATCAAGTAAGAGGTCGGTGTGTACATCCAAGTCCATGAATCTTCAATCTATGCGTTTGGAGAATCTAGAGTCTGAAAGCTTCCAGGATAATGTTTCTAAAAGATCTCAGGAAATTATTGATTCGGCCAGAAGGGAATCGACCTGTAGAGTTGACAAGGGTCGTCTTAAAATTTTCGCTTGCATCTTCCCTGCCTTGTCTTCTGAATGCCGAGGTTAAGGATACTAAGACTCTTAATAGCTTTATTAGAGGTCTAGATAATATTCGTCCGCCGTCTGCTAAGCCGTTACCTTCCTGGAATCTGGCTTTGGTTCTTCAAGTATTGGCAGGTCGCCATTTTGAACCTATATCGTCTATCAGTCTTAAGCTTTTAACTCTTAAAAGCAGGTTTTCTTGTGGCTGCTGCATCTGCTGGAAGACGTTCAGAGATTCATGCTCTTTCTGCGGAAAAGGATAGATTTATAGTGTCAGGTGACGGTTTGGTTTTATATCCTAGAAGGGATTTTCTATCTAAAACCCAGTCTAACCGTTTTCCTGCTAGTCCTATTATTTTAAAATCTTTGTCGTCTTTTTCGCCTTCTGACAAACTTTGGTGTTCGGTTAGAGCGTTAAGAACTTATAAACAGCGAACCGATTTTAAAAGAACAGATCCTTCCCATTTATGGGTTTCCTACGCGGAAGAATTATCTAAGCCAGTATCAAAGGCTACGATTACCAGATGGCTTTGTGAGACGATTAAGCTTTGCCGGATCAAATTAATCTCGCTCATTTTAGAGCCCACGATGTTAGGGGCATGTCTACTTCTTTCGCTCTTTTTGCCGGTTCATCATTAGATGAAGTCATGCAGGTGGCAGGATGGAAATCTGAGTCTACTTTTACCTCGTTTTATCTTAAAGACCAGAGTGCAGCAGCTTCATTGTTTCGTAATATTACGATTTTAACTAAAAAAAAAAAAAAAAGCCGAAGACCATATGCCCAGCACTTTCCACCATTTTCGTTAGGACTGTGCATCTGTAAAGAAAGGGTGAGAGTCTTCTTTGGTTTTTATTTAGTTCTTTAAGTTCTACTTATCCTTATTTGTTAAATCACGGTGTGATTGAGTTAAAATGCACTATTATGTTATGTTATTAACATTGGGATAAGATTGGTTTGATTTTTATCCTGTGTTAATGATTCTCTAAATCTCCTCCCACCGTCTGGGGACATGGAGCACTGACCAAATCTACGGGTTTAGCAAGTAGTGATTGAACGGTAATGGATGTTTTTGTGGTGTAATAACAACACCCCACAGACCCCCCTTGCGGGTTGGTCTGTTGTTTTATTAACCACTATGAAAACATACTTACCGTTCAATCACTACGACCCGGCCTCAGCCACCCCGCGTGGTAAGATTTGAGAATCAGATTTGAAATATTTTGCACTTGAATTTAGAAAAGTGAATTATTTCCTATTCAGGCTCTAATGCGCATGCGCGAGCACGCATAGCGAAAAGCGTCACTATGAGGCGAGTATAGACTGGTGCCAGTCTATACTTGATGATGGGCTGGAGAGGGGACTCAACCAGAAGCCTGGTTGAGGGTCCCTAGGAATAGGAAAAGGCATGGGGAGGTGGGTATGCAGGCATAAAAATCTTATTCTGGTAGCAAAATGCAAATAATTGATTTAGCAAGTAGTGATTGAACGGTAAGTATGTTTTCATAGTGGTTAATAAAACAACAGACCAACCTGCAAGGGGGGGTCTGTGGGTTGTTTGTTTTTCTAAGCGGGTCAAAATGGCCGACTTTGAGACATAATTTTGTCTATTTACCAGTCGAGATTCTCGAAATAATGTATCGACATCAACTTATGGTACTGGCCCCAATATCTTTAGGGGCATATATGCATATTCGAATATGTATTTTCCGGGACTTTTAAATTGTATTCTGTTGAATATTTTGAAATTAACCCGACCAGGAGCCATTTGCTGCCTAAGACAGCAATGGGTTCCAGTAGGATTAATTTCAAAACACTGAACATTTTTCGTGTATGGTAGCGTTGAAAATTAGATATTGGGAATTCATGGGTGAACAGGTTAATGCATATACGTTGTTCTTTACATGTATATCTCTCTTGTTGATCAGCCATATATTTAGATTTGAAAGCAGTCAAGGAAGAGGCTGTTCTAAGTGATAGTTTTAAGGAATTCCATAATCTGGACCCTTTTACAGCAAAACTAGAGGAATGTAGTACACTTTTTGCTAATGGGATTTGCAACTACATGTTTTCAAAAGATCTCGAATTACGATCATGGGAATCTGAGCTCTTTATAAACAGTTTTAATAAATATTCTGGATTTTCATTCCTGATAGCTTTTATACAGTACAGCATGTTTTGTAATTAATTCTCTCATCTATTGACATCCATTTCAGTTTTTCAAATATAATTTTTTAGGGTGTACATAATTTTTCAGAAGGATGATTCGTGCTGCATGTTTTTGGTAATTTTAAGAGCCTGACTAATTGATGTTCTTTACAAATGTTTCCCCACACTACATGGCAAAAATCAAAATGAGGTAGAATATATGAATTTAAAAATTTTAAACGAATATCAACTCTTTTGCATATATCTTAAGTATTCCCAATTATTGATGTGATCTGTGAATGTAAGCGTGTCATCTATATGCACGCCTAGAAGTTTTTCGCAGATGCTACCAGTTAAATCTGTCTCATCATATTGGATGGTGACATTTTAAAAATCTTTGTTTAATTCTTGATCCGATCAATAACAATTTTGTCTTGTGTGTACAATCATTCTATTCTCATTACACCATTCCTTGACTGCTTTCAAATCATCATTTAAACATTTAATTCGGTTAGCAGCCCAGTTTGATTTAAAAGAGACAGTTGTGTCATCGGCATACATGTCAGTATCACAGTGACTAATATAAGATGGGAGGTCATTTACATACATTATAAATAGTAGAGGGCCTAATATTGATCCCTGCGGTACACCATGCTTAAAGTTCTCATCTATTCCTAAAAGATACATATCCTAGCTAAATTTATGACTACATGTATTTGTTACTTTATGGACACTTTAACTAACTTGGACTGTAACCGTCATTTTAGATAGCTATTTGCGGCCGCCATTATTTCAGACTATTGTCTTCGCCGGTGAGCAATTGTTCATATAAAACCATTCTCGTAACGCTAATGCTAGTCATTCTTCTGTCCGCATCCATGGTGAGCGCATAGTAAGTGCCTAACATAGTTCAATAGTAGTTGTATATCTCCTATGGTGCAAGTGACAACAAATATATGAATAACAAGTTTATTGAAATCCGTTGCTGCCTATGGCAGCAACAACTTTGCATCAAATTGTTGTCCATATAATGAGCTGATAATACAATTGTCACTAGATACAGATTTGATAACAATTTGGCCGAAAATCGTTGATGAAACAACTTTCAATCAAATTGTTCTCAAAATAAACAGCAGTCAATATTGCAAGACCTGCTGAAGATATTTCGAGCAACTTTATTGACAGTCATTTCTTACTCGGGCAGCAACAGTGTTGTCAAATTTTTATCAGAATAATCAGATATTTGTTGTCACTTGCACTATGGAAATATTCAACCACTATTGAACTATGTTAGGCACTTACTATGTGCTCACCATGGACGCGGACAGAAGAATGACTGGCATGAGCATTATGAGAATGGTTTTATACGAACAGCTGCGCACCGGCGAAGACAATAGAGTATGAAATAATGGCGCCAGCAAATATCTATCTAAAATGGCGGTTACAGTTCTAGTTATTTAAAGTATCCATAAAGTAACAAATAGTCATACATTTAGCTACATGTAGGATACATGTATCTTTTAAGAATAGATGAGAACTTTAACAGCCATAGGGTCTGCTAAGATGCCAGATTTACTGACGCATTGCCACCTGCCATTTAAATATGAAGAAAACCATCTAAGTGCAGAATTATCAAATTTATAGAGTTCTAATTTCTTAATTAATATATTGTGATCAATTACATCAAATGACTCTAAAATCAATTAATACATTTCCAGTTATTTCTCCATCATCAATTGCTTTCGTCCATGAATTAAGCATTTTGAGGAGAATTGTTTCACAAGAGTGTTATTTACGGAACCAGACTGATTGTTACAAATAAATTATACTGAGACAAATATTCAAAAACGTGGATGTGAATATGGCGCTCCATTATTTTGGACAATATAGGAAGAATAGAAATTGGTCCGTAGTTTTCAATATTGTTTTCATCACCAGTTTTATATAGAGTGAAGATTTTCGCACCTTTCCAATTTTTTGGAATGGTCATAGTTTTCAGACTAAGATTAATGATATAACCTAGTGGCCAAGGTAATTGTCGATGTAACCATCTTTAAAAACCTGGGAGGCAAATTATCCAGTCCTATTGCCTTCTTTATATCAAAGATGTTTAGCTGCTTTAAACCAAAGTCTGGCTTTACATCTGGAATATTAAAACACACGTAAGTGCAGCTGCTCTGGGGAACATTTCCATCTACTATGCGTGTTATTAAATTCTGGAATTGACATATATTGTTATAGTCATATGGAGGCTGCAGTTTCAATAAATTGTCTGCTGCCTCTGCAAAGAAAACATTGAATGCATCTGAAATTTCTTTAGGATTCGATAACAAGGTACCGTCTGCTTGAATATCGTGTTCAGTGTTGGCTTCATGTTTTCTAGGATTTAGTTTCCCAAGAATTTTCTAAATATCATTCTGATTATTTTGATTTGTGATGCTTGTTTGTAGTAGGTTTTGTTTACTTTTTTCTATTAGCGCTGTTGTTTTGTTGCGTCAGTGTCTGTATTGTGGAGTGTCTTTCTTAGCATAATAATTTTCTCTATTTTTCATTGAGGCTAGGATTTCATCATTTGTCCATTCTGGTAGAAATCTGTGCTTAACTCGCTTTTCTATCATTGGTGCATGTTTATCTAAATGTAGAATCTTCAAGAAAGATGTAAAAAAGAACTCTAACGCATGGTTTACATCATTGGTAGCAAATATGTTTTCCCAGGGAAAATTGTCTATATCTGTTTTGAATGCATCTTCAGAGAATTTTGTCATTTGCCGCATGTTAACAATTGTGTGTCCAGATTTCTTACGTTGCGATTCTTTATAATGTAGCACTATGAAAACAGGTTAATGCAGGATTTGAGACCATTATCTTATTAACAATCTGTTCATTTGATACATAGATGTGGTCTATCAAGGTGGAGGTTTTATTTATGATTCTAGTTTGCTGCTTAACTTTTTGTGTAAGATGAAACATATCTGTCATTTCATGCCATCTTGTATTTTCATCTCTTAAATTATAATTAATATTAAAGTCACTTTACAAAATAATTTCTTTGCTTTCATCAAGAACTTTTGAGTACATGTCCTCAAAAATATCGATCCAGCTACACTTTGTACTTGGGGGGTCTATAAACAAATGCTGTACGAAATGACTTACGTTTATATGGCTTAATTTCTAACCACATTACTTCTCAACAATCCTTATTTACATTTTAAACACCAGATTTACTAATTTATAAAGCAAAGATACAGGATTTTGATCTTGAAAATGGTGTTGCTGAGCATTGTTAGCTCACCTGGCCTGAAAGGCCAAGTGAGCTTATGCCGTGGCGACCGTCCGTCGTGTGTCCGTCCATCGTCCGTCCATCCATCAACTTTTCCTTTAAACAACTTCTCAAGAACCACTGAGCCGATTTAAATTACATGTATATTTGGCAGGAAGCATCCTTAGGGCATAGGGATCCAAGTTTGTTCAAATGGAGCCTATTGGCCAATTTGGCTGGCGGCCATCTTGGATTTCGGCAAATTTTAGGAAACGTCTTTAAAGATCTTCTCCAAAACCACTTGGAATCGATTCAAAACTCATGAAAAATCATCTAGCGAAAGAGGTACACCAAGTTTGTTCAAGAAGACTTGATTGACCAAGCGGTTCGGTGGCCATCTTGGATGACCTAGTTTTCCCAAAAACGACTTCTCCGGAACCATTGAAAGGATCAGGTCGAAATTTGGCAGATATGATCAGGGACTAAGGGCCATTAAAATTTGTTCAAGGGAAGTTGATCTGTCAAAAAACATGGCCGCGGTAGGCCAATCAAAATGTAGCATGTTTGGCGGCCATATTGGATTTTCTTATTTGATGGATTTTGAGGCCGAAATTGGTTCTATATATGGTTGTGGGTATTCAGAGTTCAAATTTACCATTTTCAAAACTGTCGGATAAATGGTTTGGCGGCCATCTTGGATTATTTTCCAGCCAAAGGTACCCATACTAAAGCAATGGGAAATTTAAAATGTCTTCTTCTGGAGAACTACTAGGCCGATTTCAATTATATTTAGCAGGAAGCATCCTTAAGGCATAGGGAGCCAAATTTGTTCAAATGAAGCCAATCGGCTAATTTGGCCGGTGGCCATCTTGGATTATGGCCGATTTTAGAAAATGTCTAAAAATCTACTCCGAAATCGCTCTGGGAATCAATTCAAAACTTACGAAACCTCAGCTAGGGAAAGACATAAGCCAAGTTGGCTCAAGATGACTTGATTGACAGAATGGTTCGGTGGCCATCTTGGATGACCTAGTTTTCCCGAAAATGACTTCTCCAGAACCGCTGAAGGGATCAGGCCGAAATTTGGGAGATATGATCAGGGACTAAGGGCCATTAAAGTTTGTTCAAGGAAAGTTACTCCGTCAAAAATCATGGCCGCCATGGACCAATCAAAATGTAGCCTGTTTGGTGGCCATATTGGATTTTTTTATTTGATGGATTTTGAGGCCAAAATTGGTTCTATATATGTTTTTGGGTATTCTGAGCTCAAATTTGCAATTTTTGAAATTGTCGGATAAACAGTTTGACGGCCATATTGGATAATTTTCTCGTCAAAGGCTCCCATGCTAAAGCAATGGGAAATTTAAAATGTCTTCTCGAGAACTGCTCAGCCGATTTCAATTATTTCTGGGCAGGAAGCATCCTTAGGGCATAGGGATCCAAGTTTGTTCAAATGAACCCGATCGGCCAGTTTACCCGGTGGCCATTTTAGATTTCGGCCGATTTTAGGAAATGTCTTTAAAAATCTCCGAAACCACTTGGGGAATCTTCATCTAGGCCAAGAGGTAAGCCAAGTTTGTTCAAGAGGACTTGATTGACCAAATGGTTTGGCGACCATCTTGGATGACCTAGTTTCCCGAAAACGACTCCTCCAGAACCGCTGAAGGGATCAGGCCAAAATTTGGGCCATTAAAATGTGTTCACGGGAAGTTAATCCATCAAAAAAACATGGGCCAATCAAAATGTAGTGTGTTTGGCCGCCATATTGCACATGCAAAAATGTCCACAAAACTTTTAAAAGACTGCTAAAGCACCACCAACAATTTTGACAAAAATTGATGGTGCTCCAGGTGAGCGACACAGGCCCCTTGGGCCTCTTGTTTTAGAACTAGTTTCATCATCAGGGGCAAGAGCTAAACTAGCTTTGCTCAAAAGAACCCAATTGCTTGATTTGTCTGGCAGCCATCATGTATGACATAGTTTTATGAAATGCAACTCCAGGACCCTCTGAAGGCAAATAAAATGAACTAATGGCCATTCAGCTTCGTACAAGGAAAGTTGATACATCAAAAAACATGTCATCAAGCTTCCTGAACTTAGAGAAGGGAGGCATCTTATTTAGGTTAACGGGACCGGTGTGAGTTGTATCGAAAGTGCCATCTTTCAACGTTCTCGTAATCGTAGCCCTTTAACTCTCAAGCTAGCCAAAAACAGCTTCTGCAGGGTTCCTGAGAAATGACCATTTGCAGACGAAGAGAAGACTATTTTTGAAAATTTACCACTGAAATGAGTGGCTCAATAATGGAGCAAGTCATTACAGAGGTAGATTTTCAGAGTTAATCGTCTCTTGGTCTGCAAATGGACATTTTCTATGAGAAATATATAAAATTGTTTTTAAACAAAATTATGGGTTAAGGAGTTAACGCTCAACGCAGCCAGGCATTCCAGTGGCAACTCTTCAAAAATAATCACTTGGTCAGCAGATGAACATTTTTAATGAAAATATGTTTTCCTAAACAGATTTGAGTGTTAAAAGGGTAATCCCTCTTGTGTCCCACTTGACATATCAATTAAACATTTTGATGGGCAATATTTTTCAAGATATTTTATTTTTAGACTATTTTGTAAATTTATCACTGAATTTTTTTTTTCCAGCTTGACCATCAAAGAGATAATGGTAAAGAAAAAGAAAAGTTTGCTTAGCCAATATCATTCTGCAGGCTGAGAGAAGAATATCTTTGAAAATTTACCGCTGGAATGACCAAGTCAGTCATTCCAGTGGAAAATATTCAAAAATACTCCTGTTGGCCTTTCAAATAGCCATGTCTCAAGACCACTACAGAGTTGGGGGTTTTTGTTGGTCAGTTTGACGATTAAAGGATGAAGCTGATACAGGAGGGATTAATTGATAATGCAGGATGAGGGAGAATCATCTACAGTATCACTAACACTTGAAAGGAATGGTATTTAGGATTCTGAACCATCATTGGTCTGACACAGGGATCTATTATTGTAGGTGGTTTGAAACCAAATTGTGCTGCCACCACTGCTCATTAGCTTACATTGTACCTCTGTGAGTTGTTTAATGTTGAAGCTTATAGAGCCAGTACTTCCCATCAACCACCGATTCTTGTTTATCGATTCATACTATATCACCAAACTTGTCAATATTTTAATTACAATTCAAATTTATATAATTACAATACAATGTAACGTTTTAATCTGTTTCATTCAGAATTCTCTATCAGGCCTGTGGGCATGTAGTACTCAACTTTTTCACAATTTTATCATCATCGTGTGCTTGCAATCAGAAATTTCTTTGTTTGAATTTCAATTTTGTCCAACGGATACCTTATACAATTTAGATTGTGTAAATAAATTATAATTAATTGTTGCATTTTTGATAACCTGTTATTAACAACGTTAAAACATGTTGTCATTTTTAACCACAGAATTAGTGCCGCCATCATACACTGTTTTGAACGAGTAATTCTCTATGAAACTTGTTTATTATTAGCTCACCTGGCCTGAAAGGCCCAATCAAAATGTAGCGTGTTTGGTGGGCATATTGGATTTTTTTTATTTGATGGATTTTGGGGCCAAAATTGGTTCTATATATGTTTTTGGGTATTCAAATTTGCAATTTTCGAAACTGTCGGATAAACGGTTTGGCGGCCATCTTGCATAATTTCTCATCAAACGCTCCTGTGCTAAAGCAATGGGAAATTTAAAATGCCTTCTCGAGAACTACCACGCTGATTTCAATTATATTTGACAGGAAGCATCCTTAGGGCATTAGGATCCTAGTTTGTTCAAATGAACCCGATCGGCCAATTTGCCCAGCGGCAATTTCGGATTTCTCCGAAACCACTTGGGGAATCTTCATCTAGGCCAAGAGGTAAGCCAAGTTTGTTCAAGAGGACTTGATTGAGCAAATGGTTCGGCAACCATCTTGTTTAGAAAATTATTTCTCTAAAAGCTTATTCCAGCAGTAGCAGAGTCAAATTATCAGAATAATCAGGAAGCTTTAGAATACCGTTATAATATCATGTAATGCATATTACCTCCAGTATGCGTAGAGCTGTAGTCATTAACATTGTCCAATCTGTCTGTTTCTGTCATAACCAGTGCCTCGCATGGACGCACACTGTAATACTGATTTATCATTTCGTTAACTCTGTAATGGTCACGCCGGCTAAGATACATGTAGCTGCTCTAGTGGTCTTAAGTAATGTCCATTTGTAGGCCAAAAGTAGACTATTTTTTACAAATTCACCACAAATGTCTGAGTAACCAAGCCAGTCTCTCCGGTGGTAAACTTTCAAAAATCCCCTTCTTGGCCTGTAAATGGGCAATCACTAAGCTGAAATTTAGATTTTCCCGAAGCCAATACACGATGCACATGTTTTGTATATAATCATGCTGAATAACCAGAATAGCAATTGTTTTCCTAAAATAATGATCCTGTGTTTTAATTTATCACACCTGTCGTAGACAGCAACATCATCCACCAAAATTGTTTGAAAAATGTACACCAGTTTCTTTGCTATTGACACGGTAAAAGATAGAATATTGACATCAGAGTGGTAAGGGTTAATTGCAAGGCAAGAAAACTGCTGAATATTTTGAAACTAATTTGACTGGAGCCTGTTGTCGCCATAGGAGAAAATAGACCTCAGCCAAATTAGTTTCAAAATATTAAACTGAATATTGTTTGTACAATTATCAGAAAAGAGGCCCATGGGCCTTAATGCTCAGCTGCCTAAAACAGCTAAATTGTTTTAATTTTGCTGCAAACTGAATCAGGTTGGGCCAAAGCCCTTTGGGCTTAGGACTTGATTAGGCGTAAGCCCTTTTTCAAAGGGCTTGCAAATGGCCTTTAGTCCGAAAAGGGCATTGGGCTTGTGCTTAAGCACATTAAAAATACCATGTGGTTTCAAGCCCTTTTTCAAGCCCTTTTTAAATTTTCACCTTGAACCAATACTTATAGTTATCAAATCATTGCTCTTTAACATTCTACACATATGCTGTTGCTACATATTACAGATAAACTTTTGCTGCTTATTTTGAAATTAATTTGACTGAAAGTAAGGCAGCAATATGTTTAGCCAAATCATTAGTTATTAACAAAATGTTCAGCATGATATTTTGTGTGTGTTATCTTGCCTGTCATGCCTGTAGAGCTGCAAAACATTAACCCATTTTACTGCATATCCACGGCTAAAAATAGTTGTTGCACATTATATATCTTAAAAAATCTGATTACAAGGGAGACAAATACAGACATCTCTAAATAGCTTGAAAGCAAGTTACATCTGTTTCAGTCAATTTTCTTTCAAAATGTTCAACAGGGACGAGATTTAGCAACATTGAAATCAATATTCTGAAAATTCAGAATGATAGACTGAATGATTGGTGGTGTTAACTGACCATTCTAGCTGCTCTGCTTATCTGATCAATACAATAGAATGAATTTCACACCTCCTTGCCAACACACCTCTCACAACATATATCCCATGTCTGTCTTGTAATTACACAAATATAGATAATGCTACTGAATAGGAATGTTCTTTTAATCTAGGCTCCCACCACTCCTCACAATGCCCCTCTCTTGATCTATTTTTGCCACTAGATAAGGCCTGATAAAATAGCTTCTTTACAATGTAAATTATATTCTGTCAAATATTTTGAAATTATTAGTGCAGCAGATGTTGTTGTCATCAGCAATGGCTATATGTCAAATTAATTTTGAAATATTCTGCACCTTTCCCATACTGTATGGCTGCCTTGAAAGTAAGATATTTTTCAAGACAATAATTAACCATTTAATGGTAAAAGATGGTCAGAAAATGCTGATATATATGTAGACCAGAAGACAAGACAATTTCTGAGAATTAAAACTACATGTAGAATCAATCCAGTCATTCCAGTAGTAAAATTTTAGAGTTAACCTTAAATTTGTCTACAAATGGGCATTTCTCAAGTCCACTGCAGACGCCATTTCGGGAGGCTTTACCAGTACAGGGTTAGACCTTATAGAACAGATGTGAGAAATATGAAGATGTATGGAATATTTTGTTGAACATTTTGAAACTAACTTCATTTGGAGCTGTTGATCTATGTCAGCAACATATTTCAGGAAAGTTAATTTCAACATGCAGTACTCCCTTTTTATCGGCGTGTGTATCATTATTTTTCTAACCAACTCTCCTGTTGTCATATCACAATCTTATCGCTAGATAAATAACAGATTTACATCTGTTAGAAACTGGTACCTAAGTACACAAAAACTCTGAAAACAAATGTTGTGTATTTACACACGGTAAATTTATTTGGAAGAATTAAAAATTTTTAAATCATGTATTATTTCACTTAGCACTTTCTAATCACTAAATAAAAGTAATTTATTTACAAAAGCTTTACATTCTGCAATCGGCAAAACTGACCATACCCTGTTAGAAACCGGTACTCGGACAATATAGCACATTTGAAGCAAATTTTTCATCACCTGTTGGAGGGCATTCTGGGAAATCCAGTCCACGATATTCACAACAATTATGCATACAAAATTTACAACCACGACTTTCCACAGCCACAGGTGGGTGTCTGGGTGTGCAAAATAATACGAGACCGTGAACGGTATGCTTGCAATTACATATAGCTAGCCTACATGTATGACTATATGCATGTATAACTTTGCCAAACTGACTGCCACGATTAAAACTATAATCATCCAGTATTATTCGCCCTTATACAGGTGTTCACCCTGGTTCATCTTAGAATACCTTACACGTATGAAACATTCATCATCATCATCATCATTATCATAATCTTTTCGATGTTCGAGGCCCTTATCCATGTAGGATACATGTAAAATTGTGTAAATTTGTCGTTTCTGGTATATGTACATGTATATAAGCTTATTTATGTATGAGAGCCATGGAATTCACTCTACTCGGAGCCAGCAAATACAAAGCCAGGAGAGGACATCATTGCATAAATCTACTAAGCGTGCTATGAGGTGACCTCAAGAAAGCAGGACACGGTACACTCAAGTCAAGAATGGACCTGAGGAAGCTAAGGATTTTGCCTGAGGACAAGACACCGTGGCCAAAAGTGAAGAAGGGCTGATTGCAGCTGTAGGATGTTTCCATTGCTACAGCCGCAGAATAAAGTAATCATACATGGGAGTTAAACCCCCCTCCCCCCCTCCACCCCGCTCCAGGTTATTTCTTATTGTACAACTACAATGTATGTTCATATCGTAATGAATTTGTCATATCCTGTTAACTCGATTAATATTGGGTAGAAACAATTTTTGGAATCGAAATCAGAAGGTACTGTACATGTAAATGTATACATGTAGATTTTGTTAATCTTGAAGCCTGATTTTTGTCTCCGAAGCAGAAAAACCGAGACATAGATGTAGGTATCACTTTTCCGACGGTGGCGGCGTCAACATTAAGATTCCGTGTTTAGCAAAACTTCTCAGTTTATATTTCGGGATTGGTTAAGTCTATTGCAACTAAACTTGGATACATGGTTACCTATAATGATAGGAAGCAGCATGATGATGTTGGGGTCACACGGTCAAGGTCACTGTGACCTTGATACAGAATTCTTTTGTTTCAACATTAAGTTTTTGTGTTTAGCAAAACCTTTCAGCTTATATTTCAGGATTGGTTAAGCCCATTGCAACTGACCTTGGATACATGGTGACCTATAATGTTAGGAAGCAACATGATGATGTCACAAGGTCAAAGGTCAAGCTCACTGTGACCTTAATACAGTACTCTGTGTTTCAACATTAAGTTTTGCGTTTAGCAAAACTTCTCCGCTTATATTTCAGGATTGTTTAAGCCTATAGCAACTGAACTTGGATACATGGTTACCTATAATGTTAGGAAGCAGCATGATGATGTTGGGGTCACAAGGTTAAAGGTCAAGGTCACCTTTAACTTGATACAGAACTCTGCTTTTTCAACATTAAGTTTTTGCATTTAGCAAAACTTAAGCTTGGATACCTGGTTACCTATAATGTTAGGAAGCAGCATAATAACATTGAGGGCAGAAGGTTAAAGGTCAAGGTAACTGTAACAAATAGGGGACAGACGGGACATTTAATTCTGTGGAATTCTTGTATTAATATTACAGGTACTTTGAGAAAGAGCAATTCAATCATTCTGCCGATCGTCTATGCTTTATCAGTCCTGAAGTCACACAATTCATCAAGGCTGCACCAGGTAAATGAATGATGATTTATGCCATGTCTATCCTTAGCCCTTCGTCTGCCAACAACAAATCAAAACGATAAAAATATTCCCCATATCAATTAACCGTTTTAAGGGTCCAGCCATGCAAAACCAGCCTCTGTTGTCCTGTGGAATGCCCATTTACAGGCCAAAAAGAGTACAATTTTGAAAATTTACCAGTGGAATAACTGGCTCGATAACCGAGCCAGTCATTCTAGTGATAAATTTTCAAAAAATTGTATTCTCTTGTCCTTTAAATGGCCATTCAATGGGTGGATATTTCAATTTTTCTTGACCAAATCTGACCATTAACCCTTTAATAGGAGAAATTTGTCAAGAAAAACTTATGGCTGAAATTTACAAAAGTAGATTTCTGTTGTCTTCTAATTGGACAGTCACATTCCTTAAAACCACTACAGATGCTGTTTGAGTCATTACTGGATTAATGGTAAAAAAATCATAATTTTGTTTTAGCCAGTGTCCATTTGCAGACCAATACATAGAAAAGTATTTTTGAAAATTTACCACTGAAATGATTGAGCCAGTCATTCCAGTTGTAAATTTTCATAAATAGTCTTCTTGATGTCCAAATGGACATTACTCTAGACTACTGTAGAGGGTGTTTTTGCCGCCTTGACCACTATTTAAGGATTAATTTGACGCATAAGTTTTGCTACTGTACATTTTGTACATGTATCTTTTTTTAGCCTATTCAGAAATTGTTTTTAAACCCTGAATTATCAGGATTTGTGATGACAATTAAAAGTTTTGCTCAGTAAATGTCAATTTGCAGGTTAAGAGAAGACTATATGTGAAAGTTTGCCACCGGAATAACTGGCTTGCTGGAATGACTGGTTTGGTTATCGAGTCCAGTCATTCCAGTGGTAGATTTTCAAAAGCCATCCTCGTATTAATTGACACTTCTCAAGACGGTTACTGCAAAAGCTGTCTTTGCCTAGCTTGAGTATTAAAACGTTAATTCTGGAGATGCTATGGACAAGGTATGGACAAGCTATGGACAAGCTACATTTGTATGGACAAGGTATGGACAAGTTGTGGACAAGGTATAGAATTTCATTCTACAGAATGAATAGGCTTGTGTTATTATTGTTAGCTCACCTGGCCTGAAAGTACGTACGTCCATCAACTTTTCCTTTAAACGACTTCTTATCAAGAACGGCGGGAATGATTTCAATTATATTTGGCAGGAAGCATCCTTAGGGCATAGGGATCAACATTTGTTCATACGAAGCCGATTGGCCAATTTGGCCAGCGGCCATCTTGGATTTGGACCGATTTTTAGAAACATCTTTAAAAATCTCTGAAACCGCTTAGTGGATTGAAGCAAACCCCATGAAATATGATCTAGGGCAAGAGCTGAACCAAGTTTATTTAAGGGAACCTGATTGGTCAAATGGTTCGGCAGCCATTTTGGTTGACCTAGTTTTAGCGAAAACGACTTCTTCTCCAGAGCCGCTGAAAGGATCTGGCCGAAATTTGGCAGATATGATTAGGGACTAAGGGCCATTAAAGTTTGTTCAAGGGAAGTTGATCCGTCAAAAAACATGGCTGCAGTTGCCCAATCAAAATATAGCGTGTTTGGCAGCCATATTGAATTTTTTTATTTAATGGATTTTGAGGCTGAAATTGGTTTTATATATCTTTTTGGGTATTCTGATCTCAAATTTGCAATTTTCAAAACTCGGATAAATGTTTTGCCGGCCATCTTGGATCATTTTCCCGCCAAATGCTCCCATACTAAAGCAATGGGAAATTTATAGTCTTCTCAAGAACTGCTTGGCCAATTTCAATTATATTTGGCAGGAAGCATCCTTAGGGTGTAGAGATTCAAGTTTGTTCAAACGAAGCTGATTTGGGCGGTGTCCATCTTGGATTTTGGCCGATTTTTTGATACCTCTTTAAAAATCTTCTCCGAAACCACTTGGTGGATTGAAGCAAACCCCATGAAATATGATCTAGGGCAAGAGTTGAACCAAGTTTGTTCAAGGGAACTTGATTGGTCCCATTGCTCGGTGGTCATCTTGGTTGACCTCTCCAGAACCGCTGAATGGATCGGGCCAAAATTTGGCAGTTATGATTAGTGACCACGGGTAGGCTTGCGCGATTTTTGCTTTGAAACATCGCAATCGATTTTATTAAAAAAATCGCGATTTTCGATTAAATCGTATGTCCAAATTCCCAAAAATATAAACCGAGGTAACGTGACTTGTTTCTAGAAAAAGTTGAAATAAATGATACGAAAAATAGCACAAAATTAGAAACATTTTCATGCGACGAATTCTTAACATCCTACATCTATTCTTAATGTATACCTTATATCCATCATCGCGGGAGTGAAATTATTAATTGGAACCGCCTAAATAATGCTTATAGTTTAATAAACATTTATTTCATCAAAATTTGAGATAAAATGTCGCCGAGAAAAAAATATAAATTACATGATGTATCAGCTTCCTCTTATAGTCTCCCTTTGTAGGACGAGTTTAGGTAATTACCGGAGTAACGCGAAGACGCTAATATTAGTACCTGGGGAGATACTGCGCAATCCACAACACATAGGACGGTAGCTTTGAGTAGGTACGAGTGTAATGGCGGAAACTCATTCTATAGTGCAGTTTATAGTTGCTTTCAGAATGTACGAGTTACATTTAAAAGTAATCAACAGAACGCACAGTTCAAAATCAAACAATCTGGAATGCTGTTGCTTTATTTTCTTTAATTTGACATGACAACCGAATCAAAAAGGAAAAATTATTACACCGCCTGAAATTGCTAACACTAGAATTAAAAAGAATTATGTTCACCGATTGCCTAACACTCTGCAACTAAGTATATACTTGGCATTTCACGACAGACTCAGGGTTTGCAGCGAAAGAAAGAAAATTATATGGCGATTCGACGGAGTAACTACATGTAGCTGGTTTTCTCAATGACAAAGGTGTTACCTCGCTATTGTTAGCTTGTTTATTGTAGTGCTTTGTGTTGTAATTATTAATTATTTGACACGTGCATGGCACGGCGGAATAGAAACACAATGAACACAGGCGTGAATTGATTATAATTGTACTCATGTACTGATAAAAAGCAACAGAAAAGTACATACACACTTCAGATTTTAAAAAAACATGAAATATTTGACAATTTTCCGATTTTTCCTCAATTACATCGTAAAAATCTCGATTTAAAAAATAAATCGAACTTCACGATTAAATCGAAAAATCGTGCAAGCCTAACCAAGGGCCATTAAAGTTTGTTCAAGGGAAGTTGATCCATCAAAAAACATGGCTGCAAGTGGGCCTATCAAAATATAGTGTTTGGCGGCCATATTGGATTTTTTTATTTGATGGATTTTGAAGCTGAAATTGGTTTTATATATATTTTTTGATGTACCGGTATTCTGATCTCAAATTTGCAATTTTCGGAACTGTCGGATAAACGGTTTGACGGCCATCTTGGATCATTTTCCCGCCAAAAGCTCCCATACTAAAGCAATCGGAAATTTTTAATGTCGTCTCCTAGAACTACTGGGCTGATTTCAATTATATATGGCAGGAAGCATCCTTAGGGTGTAGAGATTTAAGTTTGTTCAAGCGAAGCCAATCGGCCAATTTGGCCAGTGGCCATCTTGGATTTTGGCCGTTTTTTAGAAATGTCTTTAAAAACCTTCGCTGAAACTGAGCGATTGATTCAAAACTCACAAAATATCATTTAGGGCACGAGCTGAACCAAGCTTCGAAGGAACTTGATTTGCCAAATGGTTGGGTGGCCATCTTGGATGGCCTGGTTGTCATGAAAGCAACTTCATCTCCAGAGCCACTGAACGGATTAGGCCGAAATTTGGGAGATGTGATATTGATGATTAAGGACCATTAAAGTTTGTTCAAGAGAAGTTGATACATAAAGAAACATGGGCTCTGTTTTTTTGTTACAAGTCTGCTCAACTCATTAGAGTTCTACTTATTGTTAATGACCATTCTAGTTGAGATGCCTATGGTCCAGGTGGGGCTCTTGTTTGATTTGCTTTAAGTGATCACAAACAAACAATTATTTAACATATTTAAGAATAATCGTGATTACTCGATTAATCAGTCTGGGTACATTTAATTACCCAGCCATGGCAACAAAATTTATGCATAGCAATGATGAAAGCTGCAATGGTGTTTGGAAATGTCAATTTGCAGGTGAAGAGAAGAATACAAATGTTTTTTGAAAATGTATCACTGTAATGCCTGGCTCGATGCTCAAGCCAATCATTAAAAAAATAGTCCTGTGTTGGCCTGAAAATTGACATACATGTATATTCGGTGAGAAATTTATTGCCAATTTTCGTGAGCAATCGCATTAAAAATTAATTAATACAAATAGGTTTTGAAATATTTTATGTTGTATAAATTATTCGCGATTATTCGATTATTATTTAATTTTTATACCCCACCAAAAAAATTGCGTGTATATTATGTGATGGTACAGAAACCTATAAAAATCAACAATGATCTGAAATCCAAGATGGCTGCCAGCCACCGGCGGCCATCTGGAAAATGGGTTTCCGGATGTTAACTCTGTTAGTGTTTATCGAATCGCTTTGAAACTTCATAGGGTGTTTGGACTAGGCTTGCGGAAGAAATCTATCGAAATCGACATTGATCCGAAATCCAATGTGGTCGCCTACCACCAGTGGCCAGCCTGAAAATTGGTTTCCGGACGATAACTCCTTGAAGGATGACTGTATGGGTCTGAGGAAGAAATCAGTATTTTCTAATAACTTTCATTAGTTTGTCATCATTGAGGGGTTATATGCGCCAATTGTGGAGCTCTTGTTAATCATATGATTTCATGATTTAGAAAATAATTGTGATTTTTAGCTAGACTTTACGATATAAAACGAGCTATTGAGTATTGTGTTACCCTGCACATTGTACGGCGGTGGTGGTGGCAGCGGTGTCCAATTTGCATTTAGCTCAACTTTTCTGGTTATATCTCATGTTTGGTTAATCATACTGTACCCAACCTTGGACACTTATAAAGACGGCATTACACAATGTTGTTTAGCGCAAAAGGTTAAAGGTCAAGGTCACTGATGCGCATGGCGGCCACCTGTCGTCCGTCATCCATCCATCGATCAACTTTTGTTTAAAAACGCTACTCTTCATTAACGGCTTGACGGATTTCAACCTAATTTGGCTGGAAGGATCCTATGGGGTATGCTTCAGAATTTCTATATAGAATTTTGATTGGTCAATTTTGTGGGTGAAAATCTGAGATTTTATGAAAAATTAGCTGGAAATTGTCAAGACGCTACTCCTCATTAACCACTAGGCGGATTTCAACCTAATTTGGCGGGAAGCATCCTAATGCTCTCGGCTTCAGAACTTCTGTACAGAATTTTGATTGGTCATTTTCTTTGTGTGAAAACCTTTGATTTTATGAAAAATTTACAAGAAATTGTCAAAACACTGCTCTTCATTAACCGTATGGCGGATTTCAAATTGCTCTGACTGGAAGGATGTTCTGGGCATGCTGGGAGAACATATATACAGAATTTTAACCGATCAAGTTTTTGGGATGAAAATCTTAGATTTTATGAAAATTTTACCGTAAATTGTCAAAGCACTACTCAGCACTCCAGAGAAGGCGCGTACAAGCGTACTGTACGCATAGAAATCATCCATGTACGCAAACATTTAAATATTCATGCGTACCATGTACGCCTCATGTAAATACAGTACGTATCAGTGTATTAAAATACCCGTACCGGCCTGTTGCCATTATCAAATATAGCCTACTCAATTACACGAAGGGGAATCAACACACTAATCACATACAATGACATACCGATAAGCACTCATAAAGGCTGTGCCTATACTACCATCACTAAACGGTATCTCCGCAAGAGGGTATTCTTTTCTTTATTACAAGACCTTTGCGTTACATATGTGCACATATAGGAGCGTCAATGAAAAAACATTCAATGGACATTATTTTCTTACATATTGCCAAATAAGCTAAAATATCACCGGAACTTAGTTGTTCAAGACATATTTTAGTTGGAAATAGGATTACAGGCATAACTTTTACAGTAGCCGTCATAACCTCAACCGTAAATAGTGATGAGTTCGACCCAGACCATAATCCACCGCAACATTATAATCCGAGTTTGTCTTTCACAAACTCTGAATCTCCAGGAAGGCATATCTTATATGGCATTTGTAATTTTTAAGGATAACATATGAGTGGAGATGGAAGATTTTTCAATTGTGAATATTTCATTAGATACGGCAAAATATACAGAAATATTTGTAAAAGTATGTTCATTCACACTTACATTTTTTTGTATTTTAATTGGAGAGGTAATTATAGCAATAACTTTTAATATGAAATTTATAAAAATTTCCGTAGGTATGCTAAAGCATTAAACTGCCAATAACAACTGCAGGTTCTCTTCATCTGATTTACATTTGTAGTTTACCGGCATATATTAAAAGATCTGTTCTTTTATTACAGTAAGCAATATATTAGCGCTTCTAACCTGGGATTATATTTTTAGTAAGACACTTGCCAAGATTAAATCAACAATATTGTAATTTCAATAACCTGTCTTTGTCAGCACTTCTATACCTTGGTCCCATCTTAATCAAATAGGAAGCAAAAAACTGGAACTTCCCTTCTAAATATAGAAATACTCTGAAAATGTCGGGTCCATAACACTTTTCTTTCTATTTTATATATGTCAATGATACATGGGTCAGATCAAAAAGTCCCATTAGTGTTAGGGATGGAATTTGAAAGAATAATGTCAAATCAAAATCACTATTGATGAAGGAAATGACTGCTTGGTTTTACATGATAGAGGCATAGTTACATGTAGGTTTACATGATAGAGGCATAGTTACATGTAGGTTTACATCATAGAGGCATAGCAGGTCTACAATATTCCTAACAAATATTAATGAACCGCCACATAATTAATTCAGGTTTGCAAATTTTGTGTGTGTTAGGGATGGAATTGGAAAATCTGGCTTTCTCCACTCTTCCATACATTTATGTAAAAGTCTGTGAAATTTAGAGGAATTTTAAATAATGTTCTCTATGTATCCCAGGACTGTTAACTTGGCTTTCATGCAATACCATTCATCTCCTTGTATCTCACTGATTTAGCCCACTACATCTACCAAAAGCTCTGTGTTAGGGACGGAATTTGCACTGTTAGGGACGGATGGTTTTGTCCACAAATAGGTCAACTGTCAACATTCTCAAATCTCAAATTCATTCTGATAAACTTTAATGTTAACACTTCAGGTTTCATCTCATGCAATGAAAGCTAATTCAATTCATGCATCGTTGAGGAAACACAAATAACGTACTTTGTTAGGGATGGTATAATCATGTGTGTTACAGTAGGGACGGAAAGCTGGAAAAATTAACTAAGCTCTACAGGAAAAGTTTCAATCTTGCCACAGATACTCTTCAGATGCCTTTTTGTGCAAACTGAAGCTGCCATTGCTTTTTATGCTGAAGATACTGTATCATTTTTTAAAGGAAGAGACAATGAAACTATCAAATTCTGCTGCTGAATGGTAACATGTTGTGGTACCTGGTAAATATTTTGAAATTAGTTCGCTTGAAAGTAGACTGCTGCTGTTAAAAACAACTCGGCGAAATTGTTCTCAAAGTAATCCGTACTTCACCCGGAGCAAGTAGCTACACATGTATTCACCATGGGTAAAAACATATCAGTGTAATAGAAAATATCATTTCTATAGATCTCTGCATACAGTTCAATGTATTTCAAAGGCTTGGTTGATGTCATAATTAAGAATTTTTAGTTCAGGCAAAATGGCTTTAACCATTAGAGTCATATACATGAATCATGGGCAGGTTTAAACATTCCTTTTAAAATATTGTTCTGATCCATTTCATTCTTTTTCATGGTGATAGATTTTTTACTGGGTGAGGTTAGCAAACATCAGGATTTGATAGTCCTCTTTTCTACTCTTAGATTATTTTGCATGGTTTCCCCTGGTCTACACTTATGGATTACAAGAAATACAGCTCACGGCAAAGTTCTAGTAATGTGCTTGTACCTATTGAAGTCTGATGAAACTAGCAGACCTATGTTAAGCTTAAGGTTGTGCAGGTCAACTGAATTTATCACCCTTTTCCATGAGATTGAAAGTGTTCTGAATTGAATTTGGAAGTGCAGACAAGTTTTGTGTCTCAGCAACCCGATGATCAACATTTCTATATACATATGCAATCTCAGGTGGGCAAATGTCCCCCAGGCTCGCCCTTGGTGCAACACTGCCATGTCTTTTGGAATACAAAAATTTAATTAAAGTCTGAACAAAGGAACATCGTCAAACTTTTCTTTACACAGCATCATCATATTTGACTTCATAGTCCTGAGCAAGTACATGTAACATCAATATGTAATTTTTATGATAAAGACATGTAGAAGTATAAATGTACTTAAAGCAGAATATGGCCATCATTTAATATCCAGATGGATCAGGGGTACTAGAAGTTTGTAAACTATTAACACTGTCATGACTGTAACAATGACAGATTTTCAGTGGACTCTGTGACATTTTATGGTCATTCAGAGATCTTATGGTGCTATTAAAACTAAAATAGCTCAAAATCCATCTCTCAGATTTCAAAACTGTCTGGTTCGAGTGACATTGATGGATACCGAGTCTGATAGGTGGTGAGTCCAAATAGGGTAAATCTAAGTCCCTCAGTGGGCCCTGGCTGTTAGTGACTTGATGTCTCCATTGGTTTGGTAAACGATTGTAGACAGGCAAAGTAAATTACAATTAGCAGCCAAAGGGCTTTGATTAAAAATCCTGCTGTGTATTACCATTTCTAATGTATGTATGATTACTGTATTCTGCGGCTATAGTAGTAGAAACATCCTACAGCTGCAATCAGTCCTTCGCTTTTGCCCACTGTGTCTTGTCCTCAGCCGAAATCCTTAGCTTCCTTAAGTCCATTCTTGACTTGAATGTACAGAGTCCTGCTTTCTTGAGGTCACCCTGTAGCATGCTTAGCATATTTATGCAATGACTTCTTCTCCTGGTTTTGTATTTCTAATGTATGAAATAGAAAGGTGAGCACAGAGAATTGAATAGTGGCCCTAAATCTGCCTTGTGTGATGTCTGTTGTCACCCGGAAACAGGATATTTAATGGCATACATCAACATGTTTCTCCTAGAAAGCCTGACTAATGTCAAACATTACATGTACGTACGGGGGGGGGGGGGGGGGGTGTTTGATTGATGGAAATGGATCAGTTTTATTTCTCATTATCTGGTACGACAGTAGAGGCCATTGAGGCAAAAGTCTATTGAATGACTGACCAAGAGCTTAAGCGTTTATATGGTGACTAATTACTTCATAACTCGATCCAAATAATGTTATTATTGTAGTGGTGGTTTGCAGACCGGATGAACGCTTTAAGTCATGTTAGTCACTAGTCAGTGCTGAGGGAAGCTAGTCATTGATCCAATCATTAGAACTACATGTACACAATATAATTAGTAAAGTAAACTGCCTTGTTACAGTCATGACAGTGTTAATAGTTTACAAACTTCTCATACCTCTGACCTATCTGGGTATTAAATGATGGCTATTCTGCTTTATTATACTTCTCAATTTCTGTCCAGAGCTAAATGTTGGTGGGGTTGTATTTAGCATGTAGTGATTGAATGGCATACACATGTAGATGTTGGTGGTGTGATAAAACAGTTAATTACTGTTCATAGCTGCCTGGAGGATTTTAATTTGGGCTCACTAATCTGGGCAAATTTCATTCAAGCCATACATGTGTTTGGGCATGCCTTTTAAAGTCACAGATTTAGAGGTAATCTAGATCACTGGTCCAGGTGAAAGGTACATTACCTACAGGAATAGTGTTTTACTACAGCGCTAATGGTCATGAAGACACAACATCATAATTAATTTCAGATCAGAACTGAATCAGATAGCATTTAATAATTTTATGCATAATTTATATTTTATAGAGCAATTAACAATATTTTTTAATCATAAAATACCTGACTTTTGAACTTAAATAATTATTGTTTTAACGTTACTTATTGTTATGTTACATTGCAACATCATTCATTACCTCACTTATCTGACTTTTATGTTACCTTGTAACATCTACATGTATTTGAAAATTTCAAGCTATAATTATTCTTTAGCAATTTTGTTTCACTCAATAAAATTTGGTTGAATGGGCATTTCCATTTCCGTCCCTAACGCAATTCACAATTCCGTCCCTAACAATTATGTTTGACCTTCACGCAGTGGAACCATGCAGCCCAAGTCATAATATTCCACTACACGGTGAATGGTAATACTAAACATTAGAAGTCTACAGAAACTTGTTTTCATGAAGTGTCTATTAAAACCACAGGACAACTAATTATGACTCCTAGCGTTAGGGACGGAAATTCTAATTATTCAAATGAACGATACCCTAATTAGCAATAAGTTAATTAATTTTTGCACACACAATTTTGAAGTCTTGGCATAGAAATGTTTCCACAAGAAAAATCCCCAGAGAATCCAGTGTATTAAAATGATGGAGGCATAAAATGCTATATTTCCGTCGCTAACGCTAGATAATTAGTGGGTCAGCTATAATTAAGCATAACACCCTAACGAAGTCTCCGAAAAAATTTTAAAGTTAGATTATTAACCTTGACCAACATGTATGTTATAGTTGGAGCTGTGCTAATTATTTTGAAAACAATTTGACTGTAACTTGACAACTTCTGTCCATGTAAGTGATTAATTGCTGTCTGTAGTTTCTTTCAGTTAAACTAACTTCTAAATTTACCTCCTTTAAAACAAATTTCAGAATTCAGAATGACAGGTATTATTATAGCAATAATATTTATTCATTTGCCAGTATGCCGCAGAGATAGTCTTTAGAATGCTAGTGCATTTCTATAGGCTAATCATGTCCCACCATAACGCAGCTAGATTTAAAATAAACACACTTTTGATATAAAAATATATTTTCATTCAGAATTAAAATCTGGTTGGCATGACTGACTAATTATTTGATCAATACCAACTAGTCCCAAACACCCTGCCCCAAACATGGCATGTAACTGTAATGGCTAATTTTGAAAGTTTGCTGGCCTTAGCAAATAACATGGCGGGTGGGTGGTGGGAGTGACTAGTTTATCCCTTTAATGCTAAGGCCGGCCAAAAACAGGTTCTGCAGTGGTCTTGGGAAATGTCCATTTGTAGACCAGGAAGACTATTTTTGGAAATTGACCACTGGAGTGACTGGCTCGATAGTCAAGTCAGTCATTCCAGTGATAAATTTTCAAAAATAAATTTCTGTTGGTTTAAAACTGGACATATTCTCTGAGAAAGTAGAAATTTTCTTGAACAAATTTGAGGATTAAAGGATGACACAGTGGTCACAAGAGAAAAAGGACTGATTGCAGCTGTAGGATATTTCTACTACTACAGCCGCAGAATACAGTAATCATTCATACATACTGTAGCATGATGATCTGATGCTACAATGCACTGATTGTTTACACCTTCATATGGTAAGATACCACACCATTTATTATTATTATTATTATATATATATATATATATATATATATATACACCTGTGCAAAAGTTAAGCACCAGCAAAAACAATAGAACGTAGAAACATGATGGTACAACTAGGCTGCCATACTTTTTGTCCCCGCTTTAGCTGACATAATTCCAAGTACGAAATGCACATGCATGCATGACTTCACGCCGCTTGATGTCCGTGCGTGGCGGGAAACAGCACACGTGTTCAGTTATGTAAAAGTCCAGTTTGAGGTGTAGAACATTACATACAGATTTAGGCGACAAGATTAGGAATGTTGTGTTCATGACCGTGGTTTATTTGTACAGAGAGAATTAGCTCTTGATTGTGAACCGCTATGGCAAGACGAAGGTTAAGTGATCATGTGAAATGGCAAATCATAGGCATGCATACCACTGGTATGTCATGCAGAGAGATTGGCAGACAGCTGAACATTAACCATACTGTAATCAGTCGTTTGATTGCAAAACATGGGCAAACTAACGAGGTGAAGGACAGGCCTAGATCTGGAAGACCGAAAAAGACTACTGCCCGTGATGATCGAGCCCTAGTACGCCTTGTTAGGAGATCTCCATTCACCAACAGCAGAGTGCTCAGCCAGCAATGGGAAACGCGCAATAGAGTCTCAATGTCTACCGTCGAAAGGAGACTGTATGCTGCTGGCATGAAAGCTAGGAGACCTGTCAGACGTCCTCTCCTCACTGCACACCACAAAGAGGAGCGTCTGAGGTGGTGCAACGAAAGAAGACACTGGAACATGGGATCCTGGAGACGGGTACACTGGTCGATGAAAGTCGGTTCCTGCTTCATGCCACAGATGGTCGAACTCGTGTATGGAGGTCCAGACGCACGGCGTACGACCAACGTAACATCATGGAAGAAGTTCCATTTGGTGGAGGTTCCGTTATGATATGGGGGTGCATCTCATTTGATTGTAAGCTGGATCTGTTGACTGTACCTGGAACACTAAATGGACACAGATATCAAGATTCCATACTGGATAGAGTTGTGGTCCCTCATTTTGTAAATCATGCACCTGGAACCCACCCTATATTCATGGATGACAACGCCCGACCACATCGTGCTAGAGCTGTGCATGAATACCTCCGCCAGAATGCCATCGAAACCCTACCATGGCCAGCAAGGAGCCCTGACATGAACCCTATTGAGCATATCTGGGACATTCTGGGAAACATGGTGAGAAGGAGGGATCCTCCTGTGCAGAACCTACAGGAATTAACAGACGCACTCCATCTTGAATGGCAACGTATACCACAATGGCGTATCAGTCGGTTGGTGACCAGCAGGAGACGTCGTGTCCAGGCCGTCATCCAGGCACAAGGTGGATATACCCGGTATTAATAATGACAGTCTCAAACTCGTGCACAGATGTTAAACTTCGTTTTCAGACACCATTAATGACAATCTAGCCACGTGTGTCATCTGTAGGGCAATAGTTGTCAGTTGTGTCAACGTAACCATATTCAGGCCTCGTTTTCAAGTTCAAACAAAAACATACAGTATTTCCCCACCATCATAATCAGCATTCCTCTAGTTGCATTATTACCTCTTGCACTAAGATGGATGGGTACATAAATGTTTATGCTATTGCTTTCTTCATAGCACATGAATATACCCTCGCATGTGCGTAAAAATAGGGTGGTGCTTAACTTTTGCACAGGTGTATATATATATATATATATATATATATATATATATATATATATATATATATATATATATATATATATATTATATAGATATATATAGATATATACATGTATATATTGTTGGGGGAGGGGACGAGGATAATTGTTCAGTATTCAGTAACAACAAGTCTTGTACTCCTCCTGAATTTGCTGTACATGTCAGTTGAAAAATTAAGGCGTACCATACTCCCAATTGAAGAAAGTTATCTGGAGCGCTGGTACTACTGCTCATCATTAACCGCTTGACTAAATTTCAACCCTAGTTGGCTGGACAGACCCTATCGGACTAGGTAGGTTTCAGAACTTGTACATGTATACAGAATTTAGATTGGTCAAGTTTTTTTGTGAAAACCTTAGATTTTATGAAAAATTTACTGGAAATTGTCAAAACGCTACATTTACAGTACGGCTTGGTAATAAGCTAACATTGCATCACGAGTGCATCGCGACAATTTCAGTCTCATGTTTGCAATTTTCAAAGGCTAGTCGCGACGACCCCACGACTAGAAATTTTAGACTCACAATTCCATATTTGCGAGGGAGACTGAGTCCCGATTAGAAGAAACGAAGTCTCAAAACGGAAAAACAGAATATTAAGATAATTGTAATCGCTGTCCTCATATTTAAAACGGGATTGAAGGCAATCGCGATTGTTTTAAATGCAGTTGTTCGCCAATAATCGCTACGAAATTGTTCTCGCCAATTTTCATGAACAGATAATTTATACTCATAAGTTCATCGGCAGTTTTAGGATTGTTAAAAAGGAATGTTGATCTACATTCATCAGTATTTAATCAAATCATGTGAAATATGCCCAAAAAAATCACAAAAACAGGTTGCTACACATGTACTTTAGTTTGAGAAAATGTTAGAGCGATAACTTTTATGAAAAGTTTTACATCGGTTTTTCCTGAACTTCAACCCTTGTACAAATTGCCCTATGATAAGGCATGCCTTTGTACATGTAAACAATATGTAGTTAGAACAAATCTTGATTCAAGTCCAGCCGTGTTCTTCAGATAATGACAAAGTCACACTATATTATCTAATTCAGACCAAGTATGTCAATTGTTATCGATGCCATCAACTGCTCTAATCACCGATTGATCAAAGAGGATGCCAATTTATGTCGCTTTGTACTCGTCAGTAAGAATGAATGAATGGCACCAAGATTGGGGAGTAAAAAACTCCAAGTAAAAACGCAGTGGTGCGAAAAGCCTATTATGTTGTGCTGCTTAGTGATGGTCGTCTTTCTTTTAGAACAAAACTTAAACTTTATCCCTCAAATTTGTTGAAGAAAATTTAAATTTTCCTATAGCAAGACCAAGAGAAGAATTTTTTTAAAGACCAAGAGAAAAATATTTTGGAAAGACCGAGAGAATGTTTTTGAAAATTTATCACTGGAATGACTGGCTTGGTTACCGAGGCAGTCATTCCAGTGGTAAATTTTTTTTAATGTTCTGTTGGTATGCAAATGGACATTTCTCAAGACCACTGCATGAGCCATTTTTGGCTTATTATTAGCTCACCTGGCCAGAATGGCCAAGTGAGCTTATGGCATGGCGACCGTCCGTCATCCGTCCGCCTGGCATCTGTCCATCAACTTTTGCTTAAAAACGCTACTCCTCATTAACTGCTTGGCAGAATTCAACCTAATTTGGCTGAGAGGACCCTATGAGGTAGGCTTAATAACTTGTATACAGAATTTTGATTGGTCAAATTTTTCGGTGGCCATCTTGAATTTTCCGAAAAATTGCGGGAAATCGTTTAAAACGCTACCTCGCATTAACTGCTTGGACGATTTTAACCAGGCTTAGCTGGGAGGATGCTAGGCTGGTATGCTTGTATACTGAATTTTTTTTTGGTCAATTTTTCCGGTGGCCATCTTGGATTTTCTGGAAATCACTTAAAAGCCTACTCGATAACCACTGGGCCGATTTCAATCAAACTTGAATGAAAGAACCCTAGCATGGTATACTTCAGAACTTTTATACAGAATTTTGATTGGCCCATTTTTCAGGCGGCTATCTTTAATTTTCCAAAAGATGGCGGGAAATCATTTAAAACGCTACTCATTAACTGCTAGAGCAATTTCAACCAGACTTGGCTGGAAGGATACTAAGCTGGTAGGTTTTAAAACTGGTACCGGTATTACAGAATTTTGATTGGCCAATTTTTCTGGCGACCATCTTGGATTTTCTGAAAATATCTGGAAGTCATTTAAAAGCCTACTTCACGATAACCACTAGGCCGATTTCAATCAAACTTGAATGAAAGGACCCTAGCGTGGTATCCTTCAGAACTTGTATTTAGAATTTTGATTGATCCATTTTCCGGTGGCCGTCTTGAATTTTCCAAAAGATGGGAAATCGTTTAAAACGCTACTTCTCATTAACTGCTTGAGGAATTTCAACCAGACTTGGCTGGAAGGATACTACACGTACATGTACGCTGGTAGGTTTCAAAACTCGTACATAGAATTTTGATTGGTCAATTTTTCTGGTGGCCATCTTGAATTTTCTGAAAATTTCTGGAAATCACTTAAAAGCCTACTCCTCGATAACCACTGGGCCAATTTCAATCAAACTTGGATGGAAGAACCCTAGCCTAGTATGCTTCAGAACTTATATACCGAATTTTGATTGGTCAATTTTTCCGTCAACTATTTTGGATTTTCTGGTAAATGGCGGGAAATCATTTAAAATGCTACTCGTCATTAACTGCTTGAGAAGTTTCAACCAGTCTTGGCTGGAAGGATACTAGGCTAGTAATTTCAGAATTTGTATACAGAATTTTGATTGGTCCATTTTTCCGGTGGCCATCGTCAATTTTCTGAAAATTTTGGGAAATGAGTTAAAAGGCGACTCCTCATTAACCGCTTGAACGAGTTCAAGCAAACCCGGCTGGAAGGACCCTAAAGTGCTATGCTTCATAGCTTATATATAGAATTTTGACTGGTCAATTTATGCGGTGGCCATCTTGAATTTTCCGAAAAATGGCTGAAAATTGTCTACTCATTAACTACTTGGTCGATTTCAACCAGACTGGATGAAATGAGCCTGGGGTGGTAGGCTTTAGGCTTTAGAAGTTGCATATAGAATTTTGATTTGTCAATTATTCTGGTGGCCATTTTGGATTTTATGAATATTTTGGGAAATCAGTTAAAAGGCTACTCATTATAACCGCTTGGCTGATTTTAACCAAACTCAGCTGGAAGAACCCTAGCCCATACACTTCAGAACTTGAATACAAAATTTGACAGCTTGATTTTGATGGTGGCCATCTTGGATTTTCCGATAATTGGGAATTCATATAAAATATTAATCCTCATTAATTGCTTGGGCTATTTCAACCAATTTTGGCTGGAAGGATCCTATTGTCGTAGCCTGTAGAAATTCTATTCACAATTTCGATAGGTCAATGTTTTGGCAGCAATCTGATTTTCTGAAAGTTTTCCGGAATCATTTTAAAATGCTACTCCGTCAATCAATAACCTTTTGTCAACAAAACTTGGGTGGAACGATCCTATTAAACGAGAGTCTTGATTGGTCAATTTTTTAGTAGCCATCTTCGATTTTACTGAAAATCATCCATTATATCTATTTAAACGCAAATGGTTCACTTATGCCAATGGGCCAGGTGAACGCCACAGGCCCTTGGGCCTCTTGTTATTATTATTATTATTATTATTATTAGGCCTATTAGTATTATTTAAGGTCTGTTATTGGGCCTATTATTAGGACAATTATTATTATTAGGTCAATTAATTTTATTATTATTAGGCCAATTATTATTATTATTATTATTATTATTATTATTATTATTATTATTATTATTATTATTATTATTATTAAGTCTATTTGTGGCCCAGGGCTAATTACATCTCATGCATGTAATTGTGGGGAAACTCCTTGTCATGCGGGTCATGCCGTGTTGTCTTGCTGGGATGAGTACAATTATGATATTTGCAGGGGTGGAAAAAGTAAAAAAATTATACCTGTCACAGGTAGCAGGTAGAATTTTATTGTAGCTGTCACTTCCTATATTTACCTGGATAATCTGTGTCAGGTAAAACCATGATGCACAAATCATTGAATGGTTACCCTAAAAAAGATGAAATTCTAGTGTAGTGAAACATGTCAGCGGCGGCCTATGAAACAAACAGATTATGGGAAATTATCACGGAAATTGCATTTAGCGAATGGCTGAGTTAAATATGCAGGAAAGCATTGATTGGTAAATTTTTTATAGTGAAAATCTTAGATTTTATGGAAAATTTACCGGAAATTGTCAAAATGCATCTTCTCCATAAGCGTTTGGCGCATTTTATCCAAATTTGGCTGGAAGGATTCTATAGTTGTAGGCTCTAGAACTTCTATTCAAGATTTTGGCCTGTCTATTTTTTGGTGGCAATTATGATTTTTTTAAAACTTTCCAGAGCCATTTAAAACGCTACTCCTTAATCAATGAAACTTAGTAGGAGAGATCCTATGGCATGTTTGGCGGTACACTTCAACATATCAAATGAGAATTTATCTAGTGGCCATCTTGAATTTTTCAAAAATTGTCCATGTCTAACGGTATTTAAATGCAAATGCTTGAAATGCTAATGGTCCAAGTTAACATTACAGTCCCTTGGGCCTCTTGTCGATAAGGGTATTGATGAGCCTTAAGTCATAAAGTTGAGCTTCATGGTTGCATTGCAACCACATTTCTGGTTTATTTTATCATGTACATGAAGTCTGGTGTTAAACATGTCCTAATATCTCTGTCTTACAGGTAAAGAACTTGGTCCGTGCTTAGAAAACCTCAATTTACCAATCAAGCAGTATGTATTTCTGGCTGTCAATGACTGCGATTCTTTAGAACAACCAGGTGGCACACATTGGTTAGTACAAAGCCGTACCATAATATTAAAAAATTTGCTTCTATGCCATAAGGGTGAGCCTGAATGCATGGGTGATGAATTGACATTCCGTGATAGAAAGTTGATTAAACATGTACAGTATTTTTCCAATAATCATGGCGATTATATTATAATGAATTATAAATTAAAGCAAATTCAAAATAATCAAGATTGTACATGTATTCAATCAGTACATGTACGTACATGATATTTACTGCATTTTACAGGTATATTTGAGCTACTGTACTATCATGTCTATAATGGATGAATCCACCCTGCCCATCTGTAGCTCAGCTCCACCCGCGCTTTGCCTGTCTTTGGATCAATCCATCCCTGCACTCTGAATCTCAATTTCCATAAAACTATACAGGTAAGCTGGTGAATATTTTGAAACTAATTTGACTGTGTGCTATGGCAGCAACAGCAGCGCCCAGTCAAATTACTTTCAAACTATTCAACAGAATGTTTATTAAATATTAATGTCATACAATTTGTACAACTTGAGAGACAATAAGCGTTTATGATGGACTAAATCATGTCATTCATCACGTAATTGATTATGATGTCACCCTACATTTGAGGTAGTGAGTATGACGTCATATGATTGATCAATAAACTGGGTTCACCAATTTGGTTACTTTGACGTCATTCTGTGCAGTTTGTTGTTTTGGTATGGAGGTTGTTGATTTCACTGCTGTACATTGTAACATTGTAAGAGTTTTTTCCGATTTCAGGAGTCTCCTGGTATATATTCGTCCAAGGCAGGAATTTCAGCATTTTGATTCAAAAGGTGGCTACAATCGAGACACGGCAAATGCCGTCTCAATGAAGTTACAGCCTCATGTCAGAGGTAGGTGGAGAAAATATGCATCATGTACAATCTATTCTGGTATATAATCTATAATGCTGTCACTATCCATCTCAATCAGTGTGCATTCGCAGTCCACATGTCAGGCCTGTCCCAAGTTTAAAATAGGCGCAACACATTTTTGGGTTAAGCAAATCTGCTTTAGGTAATCCATTCTGTTTTGCGTAACCATTTTTCATGTATTTATGTACATGTACAACATGAAAGTAATTGTGGGAATGGAAAACAGGTTGTGTCAGAAATATTTGCGTAACCTTTGCAGGAACAAAAAATGTGTTGCATCAATTTGGACAGGTCTGCATGTACATAAATGTGTCCCCCCCCCCTAGGGCCATATTCATGAATAGAGTTTCTACTTCGAATACTACTTACCAGATGTAGTGCTGTGATTATGTCTGTTATCTAGTTCTAGCTGAAAATAAACAATTCAAACTGCACTCTCCATCGTCTTGCCCAGACTGCTTCTGGGAATTCACCTTTCCAGAATACCCACCCACCCATAGGCAGCAACAGCACCCAGTCAAATTAGTTACAAAATTTTCAACAGCTTCCCTGTATAGTTTTCAGGAAATTAATGGCTAGGGCATTTGGGGATCGATCAATCCCAACACGGTGAGGTGTGGGTGGTAGAGCTGGGCGGTATTGATATTTACATGACGGTATCGGTACCATGAAAAAATACCACGGTATACCGTCCTCTAAGCTTGAGGCATGCCATGAAATTAGAACAATTTTTTCCATTTCCTTTTCACTTCCATCTCCAATCAACAGTAAATATAGGTAAAATAAATAAATCGGCTTCCTGATTTAGAGAAGAAAAACATGGCTATTGTGACTGTTTAGTTTCACGATTTTATTAGGTCACTATTTTTATTGACGTAATATCATTCACGGGAATATCGGTCAAAGGGTGTGGTCGACTCACTAACTATAACCCGCTGTTTGAGACATTGGGGTGCACTATTTTCAATCTGGATTGTTCTTGCTATTAATGCGTGCGACCAGCAAATGGTAAATTTAATTTTGACAGTCGAGCGCTTTGATAAACAGAGTCCAGACAAAATCCGCGAGTATTAAACGGGGCGAGTGTTGTACTCTTATTTCTGTTGGAGCCATATATTCTGTTACTCGCGAAAACAGGCCTATGCACATACATATAACACGACATTGAATATTGCCGATTCCAAAGCTTCTGATAATTACAGAGTACCCGATGTGCAGACTCGTTACTCGCCATGCTTCACGTGAACAATGCGTGTAAAAAGCTTTATTTCCGCGAACTTCCGACGTGTAGCCAGTTGAAAAACGAATTACAAAAACTAAAACACTAATTTCTAGGTGTCGTTACTTAAACTGGATTTAATCCTTAATGAAATTTCTTAAAACAAGCCAGAACAATAAAAAATAACGACTTCAACGCTGCTCGTTGTTAATAAATTAGCATGTGGTCAAAACGGCACGAACAAATACTACGTTTTAGTAAATTTTCATTGATAAATTCAACATAGTAATGTATTTTCCCACAGTCTAGTTCATGAACAACCAATCAGATACGTCTTTGCGAGATCGCTGTTGTGTTTGAATAGCACGCAGTTTGTATGTTATTTTGTTATTCTAGTGTGTTTGTTCGGTGACAAAATGCTTGGAGTAATAAATTACAAATAATAGAAACGGGAATAGGGAATGTATTATAGTGTAATTACTACCGGCGGACGGCCAGAGAATGAGTTTAGTTGTTTTAAATAAAGCAATTTTACCGTGAGACTTTCAAGACGTACGTTTGACATACAATTCTGCCTGTCATTATTTTGTAATTGACGTCTTGATGTTTGTTTTTACAACGACCCTTTCACCTCAACCCGGCTAATAGTTAGGGACGCCTGTATTTTTGGCACTATTACATGTAGCACTTATTTACCCTTGGTAAAGTCAGCTTTTATGAATATGTTTCTCAAATATTGCTCAAACATTATGGACAGTATTCGTGGTATTTGGAAATGTCAATGGTCACGGTCACGGTATCGGTTCACGGTCCTCACGGTACTACCGTCAGACCGCCCAGCTCTAGTGGGTGGAGCTTAGCTAGTGATGGGCGGGGAATAGCTAAAAATGGAAAGGCCCATTACGTGTACCATAGCCTCCAGGTACCTTGAGTCAATTCCCCAGAACAGTTAAATTCGTCTATTTTGCTCTACAAAGCAGTCACATTTTTGTAGCTCTTAAAATTCGATTAAATTTGCGTATTTAGTGCTTCTTTGAAATATTCGTTCATGGCACTATGGAAGGAAAAGGAAAATCGTCGCAGCGGCAGGTTATATCAATCTAGAATTTATACATTCGTGCTGTAATCACTGTTTGAATTTTCCTTAAATTGGCACATTGTTTTAAAATGGTAGCCATTATTAGAGTCGCTCTGTTGCCCATTAACGTTTTAAACTTGTCCGGGTACTCGGTTAATTTCTCTTGCGACTCGATTCCAGATGGCGGCGCCCATGATTAACGTGTTGTTTTGGTTTGGCATATCTATGCACTCATTTTAAACCAGTTATTTACATGTAGCTCTTGCTTCATTGTCGAGGGTGTATGTAGCGATCGGTCTTAATATCTTGGTTGTCTTAACGTTTGTTAGTCTCCAAGTTGTATTTCAAATGGTTTCCTGTCTAAATCTTGATTAACGTTAATTTAGGAGAAAGTGAATGTTTTTTTGAGTTGTGCTCGTATTCATGTTAACATGTTCAGTGTTTTAATTCTTTATTCCGCGGAGATTCCGTGTCCAGTGACTGAACACTGGTGCTGCAAGCAGCCGAGCAACGGACCCACTTTGAATTGGAAGTTTGGTCCGTGGCTCTCAGCAGGGATCGTTGGCAACCTTCTCATCCAAGGGTGAGAAGGAGGATGAGAATGGTAGTCCTTTAATGGATAAATCCTCATTCTGCGTGGAGACTGAGCGGGTGCAGGTCCTTGCCTGGATGTCCGACCGTCTCGGGTTGACATCAGATCAGGGGTTCCAAGCGCAATCTGGCAATGGAGCGGATGTCAAGAGCGTGCGGCTAGCACTCTGTGAAGTAGCTCTTTGGCTATGCCTACTCTGTCTATGAATACACAGTCTTCTGACATGTTAGAAGTCGCTTCATACCGTTTGGTTCAGCCGGAGTATGCTCTCCCCAAGGCCCCAAGGTGATAAGGAGCAGGCCTACCATCAGTACGCCCGCATTCCTCGTATCTCGGTCAATGAACGTGAGGCCGTGAATAGGCCATTGGCTTGGATGTCCAAGGGTCATTCTCGACTATTGGTATCTCGGACGAACAAGGATGCTTTAATGAGCTTACGCTCATTGAAGATGCAGCGAGAGCGCATGGCCGCTCTCTCGCATGGCCGCTCTCTCGCATGGCTGTACCGTCCTGCAGGGGATGCTGACCTGCGTGGCTGAAGGTTGGTTAGTTCCAGAGGTTGCTGCCGGAGTTGTCTGGGGCACCATGCGCTTATCCCAGGATTGCCTGGCTAGTGTGATTACCAGGGCATTGGTTGAGCGGAAGGAGAATGGTTCTCGATTGCGTAGAGCCCGGACCAGAGATGATGGCTGCGTTGTCTTCTGGACCCTTTATTGGTCCGGGCCTGTTCGGCGGTTCGGCACGACAAGCTCTCTCCAACGTTAGGACGTCCATGATTGCGGAGCAAGAAGTAGTCGGCAAGTCGTGGAAGTCAACGAAGAGGACTCGGCCGCAACAATCCTACAAGCAGCATTGGCAGAAACAGCAGTGACAGAGATCGCCCTTCCGTCCGTCTGGCCGTGATGCCCATCGGGCATCCGGTTCTCAAGAACCTGGCCATTCATCTTCATACAAAGCCTCTCGTATGAAGATGACAGAAAGGATGGTGGCTCGGGATGATCCGGTTACTGTAAGAATAACCGTGGTGGTGGGCCCGGGCCGTCATATTCCAAGAAGCCGCATGGTGGCTGTGTGGGGACGGTCCTGACATGCTTCCGGCGAGACCCATTCTGATGGCGCCAGGAATGCAGAGAGTCAAGAATCTTCACCAAAACGAATTAATGTCTTGTCGCGCAACATCGACTTCGAGCTGTGTGCAGATTCATACCGTCGGAGACAGACTTCAGCTGTTCTCAAACCAATGGGAACAGGTCGTGCAAGACTTTTTATTCTGTCATTGGCTAACAAACGACTACAAACCGGATTGGCTCATCCGTCAATCAGTAGTGCTGTTAACTTTGACTCCTGTATGGACTCCCGGTCCAAGGGAATCTGATCGTCTAGAGGTCATTCGCTCAGAAATCAAAGATAGTCCGCGATCAGTCCTCCCTATTCAATGATTTTCCTCGTTCCGAAACGCACCAGAGGTTGGAGACCGATGCTCAACCTAAAGCCGCTGAATAAATTCATTGTTTCACCCAAATTTCAGATGGAGACTGTAGCAGCGGTGTTGACAGGGCTGAGAAAGGGCATGTGGGCAGTATCGATATATCTGAAGGATGCTTATTTTCATATTCCAATATCAATTCCTTTTTTTAGAAATACCTTCGCTTTGCGTTCCAAGACAAGGTCTGGGAGTTCAATGCGTTACATTTCGGCCTGACTACAGCTCCCAGAGTTTTCACCAAGGTGGTTTTGTCGTGCAAGACTAATCTGTCATTGGCTAAGAAACGGCTACGAACTGGACTGGCTCATCCGTCAATCGTTAGTTCTGTTAACATCGACTCCCGTATGGACTCCCGGTCCAAGGGTATCCGATCGTCTAGAGGTCATTCACGCAGAGATCAAAGATCTGCGGAAGAATGCGATTCATTTAGTCCGCGATCAGTCATCCCTTGGCTTCTATTCGATGATTTTCCTCGTTCTGAAATGCACCGGAGGTTGGAGACTGATCCTCAACCTCAAGCCGCTGAACAAATTTATTCTTTCACCAAACTTTCAGGTGGAGACTGTAGCAGCGGTGATGACAGGGCTGAGAAATGGCATGTGGGCAGTGTTGATAGAGCTGAAGGATGCTTATTTTCATATTCCAATTGTCAATTCCTTTTCAGAAATGCCTTCGCTTTGCTTTCCATGACAAAGTCTGGGAATTCAATATGTTGGCTTTCGGCCCAACTACAGCCCCCAGAGTCTTCACCAAAGTGGTTCTCGCCATGACTTTCCTTTGCAGGAGAAACATAGCTGTTCATACTTACATAGACGACTGGTTGCTGAAGGCGGGGAATCCAGTCACTCTGCGCAACAATCTGAAGGTAGTCCTGGCTTTACTAAAGGACCTAGGCTGGATTGTGAATCTAGAGAAATCAGAATTTACTCCATCCCAGAAGTTTGTTTATCTGGGAATTCTTTTCAATCTCAGGGATGGCGTGTCTTTTCCGGCGGAGAGCGGAGTCAAGAGTTTGCAAGCAGTGTCGTGGTTTTTCCGGCGGAGAGCAGAGTCAAGAGTTTGCAAGCAGTCTTGAAGTCAATTTCTCTAGGAGCCTATCCGACGGTGCGTCAGTTTCTCAGAATACTGGGTTTACTAGTATCTCTGGAGAAAATGGTGCTTTATGCGGCACTCGGGCGCAGACCGATTCAGATGTATCTAATGTCATTCTGGTCTTGGAGAACGGATCCATGAACTCTGAGAATTCCAGTAAGAGAACCATTGATATTCCACCTTCAATGGTGGTTATCAGAACAGAATTTCCTGCAGGGTGCTCCTCTACAACCTCCTCAACCGCGGATGTCCATTTTCACAGATGCATCGACGACGGGTTGGGGAGCAGTATGCGCAGAAACATATATATATGTTCTCGAATTATTAGCGGTGGCATTAGCCCTTCAAAAATTTGAGAATCGAATCCGAGACAAAATTGTCCTGATAAGGACAGACAACTCCACAGTGGTGTCCTATTTAAACTGCCAGGGCGGGACAAGGTCGCCGGAGTTGTGCGTGATGATTTGGAACCTTCTGCTGTGGTGCCAAGAGAGGAATGTTATTCTGCGGGCAGCACACATTCCGTAAAGATTGAACATCCTAGCGGATGCTCTCAGTCGAAGGATGGTTTGCCATTCGACGGAATGGCAGCTCAACCAATCAGTAGCGGAGGTTCTATTCAAACACTTGAACAAGCCGAATGTGGATCTATTTGTGATGAAAGGAAATGCAAAGATGGTCACTTACGTGTCTCCGATCCCAGACCCGCTAGCCTTAGCTGTAGATGCACTGGCGATAAGTTGGAAAGGGATGTACGCTTACGCGTATCCTCCAACAATTCTCATCCCAAAAGTTCTGGCAAAGATGAGAGGACACATGCCAAGTACTACTGATCGCTCCGTATTTGCCAAACCAATCATGGTTTACGGATCTGCTGGACCGTCTGGTGTGCAATCCAATCCCTCTTCCAGACAGAAGGGACCTGATCTTTCAGAACAAAGGTCTGTATCACCACAAAAGTCTGGAAGTGTTCCAATTGACTGCATGGATGTTCTCAAGCAGCGAGCAAATGAGGGTGGCTTTTCTGACCAAGCAGCGAAGTTTGTCGCTTCAGCCACAATGGGGTCAACCACCGGAACATATAATTATAGAATCAACAAGTTCGCAGAATTGTGTAAGGGTAAGAAATATTAATCCCTTACACATAGCAAATTTTATCTGTCATTTATAGGAGATTGACAAACTTGTACCTTCAACCTTAGCAGTATATAAGTCTGCTCTCGCTTCAGTTGTTCCCAGACTGTCCTTAGTAGGAGTGGAGAACGACACTTTAAATGAAGTTATCAAAGGAATGAGCAATCTGCGACCTAAGCAGCCAATTCCTTTCCCAGCATGGAATCTATCTCTTGTTCTACAGGTTTTAGGGCATGCTCCCTTTGAACCAATTAGATTTATTGATATTAAACTGTTAACTAATAAGTCAGTTTCTTTTGGTTGCAGCTGCGTCGGCAAAATGGAGAAGCGAAATTCATGCTCTTTCTGCCGAACAAGACCGTTTTTGTCGTTGCGGGTGAAGGTTTAAGACTACTACCACATCTTTGTTTCCTGGCAAAGAACCAGTCACTTAAAATATTCAGGACAGCCGATCAATTTGCCAAGCTTAGTTAGACATGACCCAAGCTCTTCTGCTTGATGTCCTGTCAGATGTCTGAAAATGTATCAGAAAAATACAGAGGAGTGGAGAGACGACCCGAAATCTTTGTGGTTATGTCTCAAAACTTCTCATCTTCACGCCTCGAAAGAGACTATTTCTCGTTGAATAGTCGATGCTATTCAGATGTCACATACTGTAAAATCTCAGGAAAGAAGATTGATCGCGCGAACGCCCATCGAGTCTGAGCACTAACAACACCATCGGCCCCCTTATAAGGGTGTCTCATTAGAGAAGATGATGTCTGTAGCACAGTGGCATGCCGAGTCATCATTTGCTGATTTCTGTCTTCGCGATATCTCCAGCGCAGTTAATCCGTTAGCCATCGCCAATTTGTCGAATCTTACTTAGACCACATCTGACCACTCCCAACTCAAACATCATAAGGGTTCCCACAGGCACTGTTACAGGTGATTGATATGATCAGTGAATGACCGTGGATTGGGCGAGCTCCTGTGTTGAACAAGAGAGACCAAGCATGCAGAATCGTGAGTGTTTCTTAGTTTAAGTGACATAATAATAATAATAATAATAATAATAATTATATTATTGTTTTGCTTACAGTCGAAATACCAGACTGATTAAGTGAATAGTCTGGTTCTTGAGTATACTTATTCACTGTAACAGACAATAGACTCATTCCAATTTGAAAATCTAATCAAGTTATTAATAGTTTATTCATAATTCAGCGGTTGTAGTAGCAGCTTTGCACCCTCCTGGACTGTCCTAGCCGAGACGTGGGGCTGACACAGGTCTGGTGGGTGATGCCTCCCTTGATGACAGCCCTCAGGAATTTGTGCGGACAAATAAGAGGGAGGGGGGGGGGGGTAGCGCGGTCTAGACCATGGAAGTTTAGCACCCTATGAGTCGGATGGTGGAACCCAAGCGTATGCTGGGGTTCTCAGTCTCTTCACAACCGTCTCCTTCGGCTGGTAGTTGAATGCTGTTTCGAGCCTCATCCCCGCCCACCGGAGTTTCTTGGCTGTCGAAATCCAGAGTAGAATAAAAAAGGCATGCGCTCTTGTTTGTACGAGAATTGATAATACTTACCAGATGTACTATGGCCTGCCTCAGCCGCGCCGCTGAGGTGAGGCTGAACTGCTTTCGCTGTTTGTCAAGACAAATCTACATGTAAGACAAATCTTACTGTTCAGGGGAATTGAGTCGGTACCTGGCGGCTGTAGTAATTTCCGGACACAGTATGGGCAGGACCATGGAGAGTGCAGAGTTTTAATTGTTTATTTTGAGCTAGAACTAGATAATAGACATTATCATAATAGTACATCTGGTAAGTATTATCAATTCTCGTAGATACAAAAGCGGATGCTTTTTGAGTCACTTACACTCCCGCATAACTACCCATACCTATTTAGAAGACCGGACTACTCCGTATTCACGAATATGCGGCTAAATATTCATCTAAAGTACATGTACATGTGTAGGTGAATACAGACTTGCACGTTATTTGGACTTACACCCTACATGTACATGTAATTATACCTCGTTTAGGGCATAAACCCTCTAAGTGAGTACAACCTCTGAACTCTAATGGAATCCAGTTTTAGCAATGCTCCACCAATTTCTAGCTAAGCTCCACCCACCCTTTGCCTGTGTTGTGATCGATCAATCCCTACACTTCCTGAATCTCAATTTCCAGAAAACTGTACAGGTAGCCAGTTGAATATTTTGACCTAATTTGACCTCCCAATGAAGTTAGTTTCAAAGTACATGTACATGTACATTGTGTTAAACAGAATGTTTATTAAATAGTAAAGATGTACAATTCGTACACCTTGACAGACTATGAAGCATTTATGACAGACTAAGTCACGTCATTAATGACATAATTGAATATGACATCAGCCTACATGTGACATACATGTACATGTAATTGATTACGATGTCATGTGATTGACTGTTAAACTGGATTCGCCAATTCTAATTGGTTTCTGGAGAATATAACTTTTTAGCTCTTAACCATTGAACCGTTGAAATGACATTTTCTTAATTTCAAGACAGCTACATGTATGCAAGAAAGCTATGGAAAGATGCTGAATACATGTATTTTGAATCTACATTTGTACATGTACTTTGACTGAAAGCAATAGCTTCCAGTCGAATTAGTTCCAAAATGGCCAAGAATCTATTCATTGCATCATAATATCTGTATGTTTACGTCTGGAGACTACATGTAAATAGATTTCACCAAGTGTGCATGTACATGTAACGCTAATGATGTTGTTCATGTGTATCCATCAGCCAGATTTGAAGGGGTTTGATGCTCTGAATTTTTTTAGCCCACCTGACCATCGTCCGCCCGTCAAATCGCTTCTCATCCTTAATGGTTTGACTGATTTCAACCAAATTTGGGTGGAAGGAGCCTACATTTATGCTGGTACTCTCCAGAGCTTTTTTTCAGAATTTTGGTTGGTCAAATATTTTTGGTTGAAAATCTTAGATTTTATTATTTTTAAATTACCGGACATTGTAAAAACGCTACTCCTCATTAACTGCTTTACCGATTTCAACCTAGTTTGGCTGGAAGGACCCTATGAGTGTCGGTTTCAGAACTTGTATACAAAATTTTAATTGGTGACTTCTTTGATGAAAATCTTGAATTTTATGAAAATTTACCGGATATTGTTTAAAACGTTACTCCTCATTAACTGGCTGGACGATTTCAACCAGACTTGTTTGGAAGGACCCGAGGTGGGTAGGCTTCCAAACGTATATACAGAATTTTAATTGGTCAATTCTTTTGGTGGCCATCTTGGACTTTCTGAAAATTATCCATCATGTCTATTTAAATGCAAATTGTTCAAATGCTAATGGTCCATGTGAGCGCCACAGGCCCTTGGAACTCTTGTTTAATGAACTAAAACTATTTTAGGAGTGATAATTCGGATGATTGGCGTCAGACTTCGCTGAATCATAATCGACCACTTCCGACAAGTTCATGTTCCAAATTTCACACAAATTCATCCATCACGTTTGTTTCATCAACTCAGTACATTGTGAGAACACACATTGGATGGGATTGTGTATTCAGTGAAACATAGCCATCTTTACCTGCATTATTTTTTCTGAATTTTCAACCTTTTTTATTTGTATTATTGTTAGGGTATATGGGAGCAGATATGGGATTTGATTATAAAACTGACCTTATTTTATGAATGATTTTCAGCTCCAGCTGGTAGATTAAAATTTGTTGAGAAAGACGCACCACAACAAGAGAACGGTAAGTTTACATGTAACTGTCTATGTGTACAGCTTCGACATGTGTACAGTCAGTTATTCCATTAGTTTATTTTTAAAAATACATGTACATGAATGTACTCTTCCGGGTCCGCAAATTTCCTATGAGTAAATTGAAATTTTCTTCACCAAATTTGAACCATAAAGGCTTAAAACTACATGTACACTGTACATTTGATGGAACACTTTCCGCCTTTGGTACACGTACTAAGTTATAACAGATTTTAATGTTATTTCGCGAACTGTCCTGTCTATAATGGAGAGATCCAATCTGTTACTCAAGTATCTGTGGCGAGTTCAAATATGCCACTTTCGAGACTGTCGGATAAACGGTTTGGCTGCCATCTTGGTTTGTTTTCTCGCCATAGGCTCCCATAGTAAAGCAATGGCCCATAGTAAAGCAATGGGGACTTCTTTAAATGACTTCTTCTCAAGAACCACTGGGCCAATTTCAAGTATATTTTGGAGGAAGCATTCATAGGGCATAGAGATCTAGGTTTGTTCAAACGAAGCGGATCAGTCCAAATCCAAGATGGCCACGGGCCAAAATGGCTGACTTTTAGAAACACTTTAAAAAATCTCCGAAACCGCTGGAGGAATTGATTCAAAACTCATAACACATCATCTGTGTCAATGGTGGACCCAAGTTTGTTCAAGGCAACCTGATTGGCTGATTTGCTTGGCGGCCATCTTGAATGACCTAGTTTTCGCGAAAACAACTTCTCCCGAACCCCTAAAGTGATAGATCTGAAATTTTATAAATATAAGGGACCAAGGGCGTTTCAAGTTAGTTCAAGGGAAGTTTGTTCGTTAAAAACATGGCCACCATCAACCAATCAAAATTTAGCGTTTCTTGGTCATATGGTCTTTTTTGTATTTGATGTATTTTGATGGCGAAAATTGCATTATATACGCTTATCAGTGTGACCAGTTCAAATATCCCACTTTCGAGATTGTCGGATAAACGTTTTTCCTGCCATCTTGGTTTGTTTCCCCCCCCCCATAGTCTCCCATAGTAAAGCAATGGGCCCATAGTAAAGCAATGGGGAATTCTTTAAACGACTTCGTCTCAAGAACCGCTGGACCGATTTAAATTATATTTGGGAGGAAGCATTCATAGGGCATAGAGATCTAAGTTTGTTCAAATGAATCCGATCGGCCAATTTGGCCGGTGGCCATCTTGGATTTAGGCCGATTTTAGGAAATGTCTTTAAAAATCTTCTCCGAAACCACTTGGGGGATTGATGCAAACTTCATGAAATATGATTTATGGCAAGGGACCTTGATTGGTCAAATGGTTCAGCGGCCATCTTGGTTGACATAGTTGTAGCGAAAATGACTTATTCTCCAGAAGAGCTGAAGAGATCGGGCTGAAATATGGCAGATATGATTAGGGCCTAAGGGCCATTAAATTTTGTTCAAGAGAAGTTGATCCGTCAAAAAACATGGCCACCGTGGGCCAATCAAAATATAGCATGTTTGGTGGCCATATTGGATTTTTTTATTTGATGGATTTTGAGGCCGAAATTGGTTTTATATGTGTTTTTGGGTATTCTGATCTCAAACTGTCGGATAAACGGTTTAGTGGCCATCTTGTTGATAAAGAGCATTCTAGTTGAAATGCCTATTTTCCAGGTGAGCGATACAGGCCCCTTGGGCCTCTTGTTATTATTATTATTATTATTATTATTACTATTAGGGGGGGCCAAGCTGGTGCTTGTGGCACCCTATTGTTTTCATTCTGTTTATTAGGGGGCCAAGCCATCATGGCTGGCACCCTATTGTTATTGTTCTGTTTATTTCTCCTTTAATCCGCCCTTTTTTTTGTTTGCGAATAGTGTGAAGACAAAAATGCCGGTTAAATTCAGGCTTGACATGGCAAGAGGGCCTTGTTAGGGCAAACTTTTTACATGTGAATGGATATGATTTTCTAAAGCTTCTCCAGAACCACTGAACGGAATAAGCTGAAATTTTGTCAGAAACAGCGGAGAGTGGGTCCGTATAAAGTTTGTTCAAGAGAAGTCAATAGCTCGAAAAACACGGATTTGCGTATGACCCAATCAGAATCAAGCCGTCTGGCGGAAATATTGAATTTTTTATTTGATGGAATTTTAAGCCCAAATTGGTGATATTATAGGTTTTGGGGGTTGAGAAATTCAAACCTGGCTTTTTTTAATTTGTTCGATCGACGGTTTGGCTGCCATCTTGGATTCTTTTCCCGCCAAATTCCCCATAGTAAAGCAATTGGAAAGTTATATTGCCTTCTCCTCGAAAACCACTGGATGGATTTGAATTATATTTTGCGAGAAGCATCGTTAGGTAACATAAATTTAATTTTGTTCAAACAACGCGGGTCGGCCTTTTAGGCCTGCGCCCATTTTGGATTTTGTAGTATTTCAGGAAACGTATTTAAAAATCTCATCCGAAACCACTTGGCGGATTGATTCAACACTCAAGAAATATCATCTAGGGCATCGGCTGAACCAAGTTTGTTCAAGGGAATTTGATTGGCCGAAAAATTGGGTGGCCATCTTGAATGACCTAGTTTTCGTGAAAATGACTTCTCCAGAACCGCTGAACGGATCGGGCCAAAATTTGGCTGATATGATTACGGACTGAGGGTCATTACAGTTTGTTTAAGAGAAATCGATATGTCAAAAAACATGGCCGCCATCGACCAATCGAAATTCAGCATGATTGGCAGCCATATTTGTTGAAATTTTAAGCCGAAATTGGTTTCACATAGGTTTTTGTGTCTTCTAATTCCAAATTTCCCATTTTCAATACGATCGGACGAACGGTTTAGCGGCCATCTTGGATCGTTTTCCTGCCGAATTCCCCCATAGTAAAGCAATTGGAAATTTTTAATTCCTTTTCCTCGGGTGGATTTCAATTATATTTTGCATAGAGCATCATTATGTAATAGAGATCTGATTTTGTTCAAACAATGCTGGTCGGCCTATCTGGGCGGCGGCCATTTTGGATTTTGTAGTATTTCGGGAAATGTGTTTAAAAATCTCTGAAAGCACTTGCCGGATTGATTCAAAACTCATGAAATATCATCTAGGGCATCCGCTGAACCAAGTTTGTTTAAGGGTATTTGATTGGCCAAAAACTTCGGTGGCCATCTTGAATGACCTAGTTTTCGTGAATACGAGTTTTTCTCCAGAACCGCTGAACGGATCGGGCCGAAATTTGGCTGGTATGATTAGGGAGTGAGGGCATAACATTTTGTTCAAGAGAAATTGATACGTCAAAAACCATGGCCGCCATCGACCAATCAAATTTCAGCATGATTGGCTGCCATTTTGAATTTTTTTATTTGTTGAAATTTGAAGCCAAAATTGGTTTTACTTGAGTTTTTGGGTCCTCTGATTCCAAATTTAGCATTTTTAATACTGTCGGACGAATGGTTTGACAGCCATCTTGGATCATTTTCCGGCAAATTCCTCCATAGTAAAGCAATTGGAAAATTTAAATTCCTTCTCGGAAACCACTGGGTGGATTTCAATTATATTTTGCAGGAACCATTGTTAGGTAATAGAGATCTGATTTTGTTCAAACAACGCTGGTCAGGCAATTAGGCCGGTGGCCATTTTGGATTTTGTAGTATTTCGGGAAACATATTTAAAAATCTCCTCGGAAACTACTGATTCAAAACTCATTAACTATCGTCTAGGGCATCGGCTGAACCAAGTTTGTTCAAGGGTATTTGATTGGCCGAAAAGTTGAGTGGCCATCTTGAATGACCTAGTTTTCGTGAAAACGACTTTTCCAGCATGATTGGTGGCCATTTAGAATTTTTTAATTTGTTGAAATTTAAAGCCGAAATTGGTTTTACATAGGTTTTTTTAGTCTTCTGATTCCATTTTCAATACTGTTGGACGAACGGTTTGATGGCCATCTTGGATCGTTTTCCCACCAAAATTGCCAATGGTAAAGCAATTGGAGAATTAAATTGTCTTCTTCTCAAGAAGAACTGGGCCGATTTCATTTATATTATTTTTACTTCCGTTGTTGACACACGATTGTTTGTTTTTCAAATCCACATTCAATGATGGGTAGACTGGTCAGATAAGGAAGATTCCTAACCTTCTCACATAATTCCATAAAACTGGCAGCATTAATCCAACTTGATCAAATCTAAGAGGCTATTTAGGCTCTAAGCCATCATATAAAAGCTGGCTCAGATAAGGTTCTCGTCTTAGCGACCGGGATGCTAGCCACTTGGCCCCCCGATGCATCGCCGGTTGCGGGTAAATTTATTTTTATTATTATTTTTATTATTCTGTGCTTTTTTTTGTTCGCGAATAACGCGAACACAAAAATGCCGATGAATTTCAAGCTTTGCATGGCAAGAGGGCCTTATTAGAGCAAACTTTGTGTTAATGGATATGATTTTGTAGATAGGTTGGTGGCCATCTTGGATTTCCGGAAAATCTTCTCCAGAACCACTGAAGAGAATGAGCTGAAATTTGGTGAAAATCAAGAGAAGTCAATAGCTCGAAAAATATGGATTTGCGTATGAACCAATCAGAATCAAGCCGTCTGGTGGAAATATTGAATTTTTTATTTGATGGAATTTTAAGCCCAAATTGGTCATATATAGGTTTTGGGGGTCGAGAAATTCAAATCTGGCAGCATTAATCCAACTTGATCAAATCTAAGAGGCTATTTAGGCTCTATAAGAGCTGGCTCAGATAAGGTTCTCGTCTTAGCGACCGGGATGCTAGCCGTTTGTCCCCCGGTGCATCGCCGCTTGTGGTTGTTATTATTATTATTATTATTAGGTCAATTATTATTATTATTATTATTATTATTATTATGCCTATTATTAAGTCTATTTCATTGGGACCCAGGGCTAATTAGGTGTGGGGAGACCCCTTGTCGGGTGGGTCATGCTGTGTTGTGTTGTTGGGATGAGTAATATTATGACATTTGCAGGGGTCGAAATAGTAAAAAAATTATACCTGTCCAAGGTGGCAGGTAGAATTTTATTGTACCTGATGCTTCGTATTTTTACCTGTATAATCTGCATTGGGTAAAACTATGATGCGCAAATTATTGAATGGTACCCTCAAAAAGATGAAATTCTAGTGTAGTGAAACAAACAGATTTTGGGAAATTATCACGGAAATTGCATTTAACCTAACTGATCATGAACAATTTGGCATGTTTCACTGCGCTGGATGTTTTTAAAAGTTAAATGCGAAAGTAACCGCATGAGAACATAGGTAAGATTATTGACAGTAAAACGTCAAACAAAAATACAAAATACATCTATCGCGCTCAACCGTGGATGTTACAGTACTTTACTCTAGACTTGAATATCTGCCATCCGAACTCACCAGTGTAGGACTACGGTATTTTATTCAAATGAGAAATGTTGCGTTTGCCTGTCAAATATTCAATACACACGATGTAACAACTCGCCTCGCTTTGGAATTTAGTATACCGTTCTCACTAGAAGGGATACACTTCGTCAACTCAAGGTCGTATACAGTCGAATTGCGGATAAAAGCCGGTATTTGATTGGCCAAGTAACGAGATGAGTATCCAATGGAAAATCAGGGTTTATGTTCAGTAGGCTGGTGAGTGGAAAACACAATGTCGAGTTAGCGAAATTCAGAACTACGCATAAGCAATTGCTTTTGTTAGAAGATAGGTCTATCTCGCTATTATTAGCTTGTTAATTAAGCCCTCTGTTTTGTAATTTGTACCTTAGTTAGTGGCCACGTAAAGAAAGCGGTTAAAATTAACACAATAAATACAGACGCGATTGATTCCGCTTTTCAATTACTTAAAGCTGAAGGAGTAGTTTGATAAATATTCTAGTACATGTAAGTTAAATTTTTTTAAAAGATTTTTATTTTACCGCCACAATACATCTATCCCTCCCACATTCATGCTGCTGCTGCGTATAATAAATTTGTTACATACATGTCTATTGAATATTTTGAAACTAATTTGACTAAAAACTTTAAAATTGTTTTCAACAAATATTCAACAGCTTACATATATCATTACTGTGAAACAGTGGCGGATTAAGATATCTCTGGGCCCCTAGGCTAAGGTCTAAGCAGGGTGTCTCGTGTCTTGGGGGTGGGGGGGGCCCCAACATTTTTGAAAACATAAATGCTCACTGAGGTTCTGGCTATTCGCTGCACTTGTGTGCGTGTGTGTGTGTTAATATTAGAAAATTTCACTGATTTCACACATTTATGAACTAATTTTGAAAAGTTTTTAATCGAGAAATCAATTATTTTAACTACAGTAGCCTATTTTGACCTATTAAGAAATACAGATTTGCATATCTGGGAAAATTTAGGAAAATCGCATATACAAAATTTCAACCCAAGGAACCAAATGCAACACATATTTTGTTGAAGCTTGAAGCAGGCACAGGTATTCACCCTTTTTTCTATTTTTTTGTTAGAAAAAATCGATGCCCAGAGTTTGCATTGAAAGTTACCCTAATAAAGTTTAAATAACTTTAGCATTCTCAGCCCGGTGGTCCCTTATGGAATGGTGGCTGGCAGATCGTGACCGGTGGTCGACACTGGCATTTCAGTGGTGATAAATCGTTGTGAAAAGTATGGTTCAGGTATCATAGAATTATGAAGTCATTATTGAAAATTTGTAATTGTTTGACTGCCAAATTTCATTATTCTGCTATCTTTGATTGCTTATGCATAGGTTTATGTAAAGTTCATGCTATTGACGCTATGCTATAGGGTGTTAAATACAATTTGTCTTACACTATGATGATTGTTCAAATACTGATTATCTCCCATTTTTATTCAAAGGTAAATAAGAGATACAGTACGGCTTCATAATACATGTAAATAGGATAAAAATAGGATACTCTTCTCCCTAATTGCAGGAGTTCAGAGCTAATTTTACGAATTAGCCTACAAATTGGGGCGCTTCTCAAACATGTAAGAAGTGCCCCAATTTGTAGGCTAATTTGGAAAATTAGCCACAACTTCAACTTGAAAAGAAACACTTTATTTTTTTTAATATATTTTTCTTAAGTCTAAATGTTTTAAAGAAAATTCAAACTTTTGCTAGCGGAGGTCCATTTGCAGGCCAGGGTAAGACTATTTTTGAAATTTTACCACTGTAATGATTATCGAGCCAGTCATTCCAGTGCTAACTTTTTTAAATTAGTCTTATGTTGACCTGGAAATGGAGTGACAATGGACATTACTTGAAGACCACTGCTGAAGCTTGTTTTAGGCGCTTTGACCAGTAAAGGGTTAAGCAACAAACTTCAACCGTTGAGCGGAAATCACAGCAAAGATGTCAACACTGCATCAATACACCCTTCCAGTTTATCCATCCATCATATGATGTCATAATCAACTACATGTATCTCAACGAGATAAAAACACTTCCTCCTTGTAAATATAAAGCATACACACAGGCATCTGTCATCTAATAGTACAAAATGTGTCATCGTTTTGACATTAGCTCAACCAATCAGATCAGCCATAGATGGCTTTCCCAGAATGTCTCTGCCAATCATAGTTGCCCATGAGGTGTTTTCACTGAATACATAACTGGATCACGTCATCAGAATAGAATGCGGTTGGAATATATTATTGATACTAATCCAATCTAGTGATGCCAGCCATTGGAATTTTCCGAGTTTCTAAACATGATAGGCTATCAGATATATAAATCTCTACTGACTGCTACATTAAAGATGTATATTATGTACATACAGATTTGATGGCATATTTCACATTTCATATTTTCCGCTAATTATAATGTACATGTATGTCGTCAAACTTTACCAAGTTTTCAATTTTTATTAATAGAATCCTTTGTAGTTCTGAAGTCAACAATGATTCTAATAAATTCCGTATAGTTTTACAATCCCGACCGATAAATTAAATCACACAGATCCTAATTGTGCTGGCATTTTGTATAAAATATGAAAATTCCAGTTCAAGACGATCACCCACTCGGTACTAGATATATCAAGATTTTTACTATAAAAACGCAAAATTTAGACAAACCCCGCTAAGAAACACTAAATTAAATCCACTTTCAAATAGTACAGTACCCATCTCAAATCTACTTAAATGAGTGAAAATTCAATTGGGGTTGTTGCCAGGTTTGTAAAGCAGTCTCGGAAAATAATTTATGTCGAGTAACGCATTTCCCATGATTCCTTGCACTCGGTATGAATATTAATTAATCACCTGCATAGACAAAGACTAGACAAAGCACGCTTCAGCTTGAAAAATTCAGATATATTCTTTCTTAAAATCTGGAGTCGTCTCGGGAGTTTGGGAAAGGTGGTCTTCCTTTCTCTGATTCTTTTTTGATTATCAATTTAGCACAAACATTTTTCCAAAGTAATAATGATATATCCTAATTTATTGCTGCACAACAAATAGCCATATTGCAGTCAGAACCAGTATGCAAGTGATGACTCTTGACAGAATATGTATACATTTCTGTCTTCACAAGACACATCAAGCATCAATTCCTTGCATACTTTAAGCTTCCCACATATCTATTCTGTTGCGACAAGAGCGTTAACCACTCAAGCATTAAATCATCAGGATTACTTTCATATAGGGTACTATGTTTGGATTCACTAGCTAATGGTTATGAGTCGTCATGACGTATGCCTAGGTGATCTCTGACCTGACATGTACATTCTGGGTAATTACCAGAATTACTCATACATCATGGGATTTCTATCGGTGCTGAATCACATAACTGGATCTGTATACTCTATTCATGCCATCTGACCAACTTCTTCGAATCATGTAATATCCTTTCTTAATTAACCATCTTGTAAGACCTTGCTGTATTAAATACCAAGAAATCACCTTAAGATCTATCTTGAACTTAATCCAACAGCATCTTACCGTCACAGCGTCTATAACTTATACCAAAGTGGCTGAACCCGTTTCTGGCCTTCAGAGGGGTTAAAGAGTCAGTTTATTCCTCATAACAGATTATGACTCATAACGGATTATGACTCATAACAGATCATGGCTCATAACAGATTATGACTCATAACGGATTATGATTCATAACGGATTATGACTCATAACAGATTATGACTCATAACAGATTATGACTCATAACGGATTATGACTATGACTTTACACCGGTTGAATATTTGTCTAAATTATTCGTTCTAAATCCTGATTGTGAAAATGACAAAACTAGATTGATTGTGGCAACCAATCCTAATCAAACGGAAATCTAATATGGCTAATCCAATTTGTCCATTACCAGTGATTATAATTATCCATTTAGCATCCCTCAAAACATTCACATAAAATACATGTATATCATTTATACCTTCAGCATACAACATGCATGGATTATATTATAATAGCCGTGGCGGTAATCGGATATCCCGACACGATATACATTGTAAATACTCATTACATAAATGTTACACTACACTACTCTATCCTGTCTATAGCGACCTATATTTGGCCCTATTCTTAGTGACATATTAATAATGACTAACTGTCCATAGCGACCACAATAGTTGGTCCTATTTTCAGTGACGTACAGGTACATGTACATGTATTATAATGATGATGTCATGAATATTCAAGACTGAGGATGTGACCCAAAACATACTTGACCCGCACAGTGGCAAAAGGTCATCTGCAAACATTTACCCGGGTACTAAAAGGTAGCCGTGGGGTTCGTGGGGAGCTCCGTCCACAAATCCCATATTTACAAGCTGTCGTAATAGAAATGCAAAATCAGACACGCGACTCAACATTTTATAATCTCAAATGGGAAAAACATAATCCCGACTAATTTTTGCATAATCGGTAGTGATATTTTGTAATCCTGTTTCTAATTTTGCCAGTAGGGATCCAGTCGCACTTATTTTTTGGGACCCGCCCGTGCAAATGACACAATCCTGATTCCCTCGCGATGCAGTCAGGATTTAGGCACGATTTTGGTTAACTTATTACTAAGCCATACTGTATAATGTTAGGAAGCAGCATGCTGACATTAAAGTCACAACGTTGAATGTCAAGGTCATTCTGACTTCTACGAAACTGTTATTTTTCAATGTTAAGTCTTTAGGCATAGCAATTGTTATCCATACTATATTTCGGGATTGCTTAACCCTAATGGAACACAACTTCAGTACATGTACATGGTTGCTTATGCCAAGAGATTACAGGATGGTGACCTGGAGGTCACAAGGTCAACGGTCAAGGCCATTCTAATATTGCTATTTGACCTCTGCTTTTTCAACCGTAAGTTTTTCATTCAGCAAATCATTTATATTTCAGGATTGGTTAATCCAATTGAAACAAAACTTGAATACCGTATGATGGTTACCTATAATGTAAGGACAAAGGTCAATGCCACTGTGACAAACGAGACAGGCGAGACATTTAATTCCGTGGAATTCTTGTTTCGTATTTGACCACTCATTGGGCCAAAATTGAAATTGTGTAGAAGAATATTTACCATTAAAAGATATGGGTTGAAATAAGGCATTTACATGTTCAATGCATTTGTAATTCTGTCCAGTGCACAGGGTGCATGTGCTTTTCTGATTGATAACATGTATGCTGTAATCATAAGCTTACCACACTTAAGATGCAACAAAGAGTTGATAGCGAATGCAGTGAGCGATGGCTTCATGCAAAGCCATCACTAATGAAGTGAGCGTATATAGATAACATCTACGTGCGTGTAATGAGGAAATATCAACAGAAAATGAGACACGGAACCAGGCTAAAATACATATACCATGCGACTGAGGAAGCTTCGTTTCCGGTTGCAAGCTTTTTTGGTTCAGGTTTCGGCTTATGATATAGCTTTTGTGGTTTCTTCATAGGCCCCTATTGCATTATGGGATATGGTTCTTCATTATGCGTATGTCCCTCTCATTGCTTTAGGGCAACCTACTGTGCATTTTCAATGTCCAAAATTTGTGTGATATAGTTATCACGAAATAGCGTACATTTAGTTTAGAATGTAAAGCGATTAAATGGTCTGATGCAGATCAGATAAAAGCTTTATTTATTCCGATTTATGCGTCTGTAAATGCAATATGCAATATGAGGTTTGGTTGACTGTCTCGTATTATTTTTAACACTCATGACTGCGGAAAGTAGTTGTTGTCAATGTCGTATGTATTTAGCGAAGATAGCAGGAAATTTAAGGCCGGTACGTACCACACCATTCGCACCCGGATGGAATGTGCATTCATGTATTTACTCGCAGACATGTTTTTTGTGACTTATGTCTGGATAAACACAATTTAAAAATTCTAACGGATGATATTTCATTATGACGTCATGGTTACTATGAACTTATTTGTATTTCCCCCAAATAGCGAGGAGCACCGTGATACGTTGGTACAAATTTTAATGTCATTGGACTGGTGCAACTATTTTAATGGTGTAGGCCCCGGTAAAGGATGCAACAATGCTGGCGGATATCACTGACAATGGGCATTGTTGTGAATATCGTGGACTGGATTTACCAGAATGCCCTCCACGCATGGCGAAAAATTTGCTTCAAAATATTATAGATGGGCATACTAGGACATTTCGACCCTATACAAATTCGTCCTATTTATTTAAGCTATAAATGATGTCTGCGTTCACTTATAGGCAACGCCTATATTCATATTAACTAAACTGTTATTGTTCGATGTTACCTCTGTTAGTGGATCTGGAGCTACTGCCTGAAAGCTGCTTACTGACTTTTGTGCATGCATACATGTAGATCCCTACTGTACATATTTTACTGTGCAGGTGGAATTCCAAGGTTAGATGCACAATGTGCCTGTAGAACAAATTTCTTATTTCTACCTCTTAACTCTTTAACCCTCGAATTTATTCAAGAAAATTTCAATTTTCTGATAGAAAATGTTCATTTGCAGACCAAGGGAAAATTATTTTTGAAAATTTACCAGTGGAATGACTGGCTCGGTTATCGAGCCAGTCATTCCATTGGTAAATTTTCAAAATAGACTTCTTTTGCTCTGCAAATGGACATTTCTCAAGACCATTGCAGAAGCCATTTTTGGTTGATATGAGGGTTAACGGGTTAAGAGTTAATCGATATACATATAAGTAGTAGTTTGAGTGCGTTGACACAACAGGGGTTAATATTCAGCGTTCATTTCATCGTATGTTTGTAGGTTATGACTGCGGCATGTATGTCATCACAATGGCAGAACATATAGCTAAAGAACTCGTCGAAGGCTTTCCGGTCAAACTTACCGATGTTGTCACGCCAACACATGTCTCAAACAAGCGGCAGCAAATCCAACAGCTGATCAATCAACTAGCATGCAAAAGTGATGATGATATGAGCTGATGTTATTCATTCAATGACCTGTAGATATCTGGAGGTCAAGAATTCTACCCATCCAAAGTATTGAGACATTGAGGGATACCGAGGATAAAGCTGAATTCATTGTGTTGGTTAAATATATGGATGTTTGAGAAAGTGTTTATACGTGTAAGTCGGTCTATGCTTTCAATATCCAATTTTGAATCTGCGTTGCCGGAGAGACTCATCTGCTAGACACTTTCCTACCTACAGTACAACTGATAAAGAGGTTAACATGTTTCCGGAGAAAATCTAGAAATATGTTAGTGCCATAATAAATGTTCACTTACATATTCTGAGCATAGTTGGATTGGAAGACATTGCTGCCATCTTCCAATTCAATGGCCATTTCAAAGTTTGTTTATCCATCATATGACAAGATGACGTTATAATCATAACGTAATGAATGACGATATAGTCCGTATTTAATGCTTAATAGTTTAACGCGTTATACGAATTGCATGTCTATACTATTTAATAAATATTCTTTTGAATATTTTGAGACTGATTTGACTGGACGCTGTTGCAGCAATACTACCCAGTCAAATTACTTTCAAAACAGCTTACCTGTATAGTTTTCTGGAAATTAATAGTCAGGGAGTTCAGAGATTGATCGATCCAAACACAGATGAGGTGTGGGTGGATCTTAGAGATGGGCGGTGCATAGCCAAAACTGGAACAGTCCATTACTGTATGTTCTATATATTTCACTTCAAGAGTATGCTTACCTCCCAACTACTCTTTGATATTGCTAAATATCGGCTTTCATTCAATAAAAACTCAGATTAAAAAATATAGGTGCCCCTACTGGACAGGTACATGTAGTCAGGTGACAGTCTGGCGGATGCTAGCCCCAACCACCGCACATGCGCAGACTAGTACTTCCTCTTTGCTAATTTATTGGCAGAGAGTCTACATGCGACTTTTGGCTTTTAGAATTTCTAAGCTAATTTTCAATCTAAAAAAGAAAATTTTCAAGTGTATTATTACAAGAAATCATGTCTGAGCGTGCTGCATCCCCAGAGGAGGGCCCAGGACCGAATTATCAGGTGATTTTTACTACGCTTTAGCGAGTTTTGTTCCGTTGTAATGTGTTACCGGGACTCACGTTTAACGTGTTAAGCACCTAAAAAACTGATTTATTTCTATTATAGCACTATGAAATACTAATCTCTCTTTGTGTTTATGTCCACAGGTATTTATCTATGATTGTACAGGACAGCACATCGTCAGAGGATTTGTTTTTCTCCACCAAGGTTCCATTTCCTACTAACATTGTTAGGTTATCTAACAAAAAATCTATGCCCAGTGAGTTGGAGACCGCGGAAGAAGGTCTTCTCACTTTGCCCTCTTGGTCCACTTCCTTCCCCTTATAGGTGGAGAGAGTTAAGAGGTCATAGAGTTGGTGGAGTTTCCAGTTCATCAGATTGGATGGTTTGTCTATGCTAAAGACTCAGGTATTCTAGTTATGATATTAGGCACTTCAATTTTATTTGAAAATATTTAGAAAATCTGCTGCCATTTTATCATTGTATATCTGATGTTTGTATAGTCTGTATCCACTATCCTTTCCAGTTAAGATGCTCTGGATATGAATACAATTCATCCTTACACCTGGATGTTTGTTTCGGATCGATTTAACTTCTTATTTTTGAAGTTATGACGTCTTAATCAGCCTTGCACTTTATTAACATTTAAAGTTTTGCCCAACGCTGGTTTATTATCTTTGTAGGTGGTCTGTATGACCACCTTCCCTCTCCTTTTATTTTGGTTTTGGGTTTCTAATCCTTATAACTAAAATACTCATTGTCTTCGTCCTCTGGCCTGTTTCAGAAACCTGGTTGTCCTTCTTGTGGACGGTTCCTTAAAGAACGTTTCGCTTCTCATCTCTGCTTTCAGTGCAGTCCCTGTGGACCACTGCTTAAATGTGAAATATGTAAACAGTGGGGGGGGGGGGGGGTGGGGTGGTGGCGGGGGGCGAACTAATGACAGAATTCTTGTCGTTACAGGCTCGGGAGAAGGTGTGTGAAGAGGAGAGGAAAGCGAAGAGAGAGGTGTCGGGTAAGAAGGGTAAGAGGAAGGCCTCGCCCACTGTGGATAGGGAGGCCTTCCGAGTTGAGATGTTGGGAGAGATGAAGAGGACAATCAAGGATTTGGTTCCAGAATTTCTCCGTGGCATGCTTCCTGGACCAAATCTTTTGTTGTCCTCTTCATCTGCTTCGGATCAGATAATCCCCGCCTCTGAATCAGGTTTCCTTAGGGCAATTCCAGTTTTCGAGCAATATTCAGAGGTGACCCCATTAGAGTGGCTGGTCCAGAACACTGGCAGCAGGCTTGCCGCGCCGGTGATCCGTGGACGGTTGTCGCTGGGGCCTGCTTATCAGTCCAGGAATATCCGCACACTGCATGTACCAGTTCCTCCTATGGTACCAGTCCGGGTTAGCATTCTTCGCTGACCCAGAGTCTAATCTTTCTGGCCAGGATGAAGAGGATTATCTGTTGGGTTCTCCTTCTGATGCCGTGACCATGGACATTGACGTCTGTGCACCCCTCGCGGGGAATACAGACGCATTGTCCATGGACGCATGGACGGCTCGCGAAGGCCCCTCGCGAGATGGCGAGGCGTTGCCGCACTGTGTCTGATGAATATGAGAAATACGGTGTGGTATCTAAGCCGAGTGTGGATGACCGCGCGGCGTTAGGTGAGGAGACACGGCCAGGCTCCCGGTCTGACACGGGAGCTTTGCGTTCAGCAAACACCGCATTGCGCGATGCGGAGGAGAGTGGGAGAGCGTCTATTGCGGCGCTTTCTCATGTCTCACAGCTGTTACAAGGGTAGTAACGGCATCCGCATCACGCCAGCCGAGTCTGGTAACGGTCCAGAGCGCCATCCAGGATGGTGTCAACCTGGCTCTGGATTGTTTAACCCGGCCAATGACTAGGAGTGTCCGGGCGCGGCACACGTTTGCTTTAGACAATCTGTGCCCATCTCAGTACCTGTATAATAGGCTGCTGCGTACGCCTATGGCAGGTCCTGGTCTCTTTGGAGGTGAGGGATGCAAGCACTTCCAGGAGACGGTCACCCTGGTCAATAACCAGAGGGCACTGCACGAGCAATTTGAAGCAGGCTCAAGGTGGTTGCCAGGTTAGAGGCCAGCCACCAGCGTAGCGTCGGCCTCGGCCACGCATGGTTTGGCCAGCAGCGAGGGGGGGCGCAGCCAGCCAGGCAGCCGCCCGCGCACCAAGGTACGCGTGGCGCTGGTCGTGGCGCGCGAGGATCTGGTCGTGGTAATCATGCCTGATGGGTCGGTTATCATGGTGAGAACCACTCCGATGCTTCTGGCCAAGGAGACTCTTGCACTCCTTATGTCCACCTCTCTCCCTAGGTGGTCGAGTGGGAGGCCGATTGGCCCACCACAAGCAAGAGTGGGAACGGTTGACTCAGGCCCGTTTAGTCTTGCGATGGCTTTCAGTCGGGTATCATCCCGATTGGATAACAGGCCCGATTGGCCCACCACAAGCAAGAGTGGGAACGGTTGACTCAGGCCCGTTTAGTCTTGCGATGGCTTTCAGTCGGGTATCATCCCGATTGGATAACAGGCCCTCCATGGCGACAGTCTCTGGTGCCAGTCTGGACTCAAATTCCAAGAGATCCAGATCAGAGGTTGTGTATAGAGGAAGAAATAAATTCCCTCATACAAAAAGGAGCAATTCAGCTGACACAGAAGTGCCCGGGCTTCTATTCAACCGTGTTCCTAGTAGCGAAAAGCACTGGACGGTGGAGACCAATTCTCAACCTCAAGCCATTGAACAAGTCAAGTTCATAGACACACCCAGTTTCCAAATGGAGACGGTGAAATCGGTGTTGGCATGGTTGGAGAAGGGAATGTGGACAGCTTCAATAGATTTGAAGGATGCTTATTTTCACATTCCAATAGCGAGGAGTTTCCGTCGCTTACTGTGATTCGCGTTCCAGGGCAGACAGTGGGAATTCAGGGTATTACTAGGGCTGCGCGATATACCGATACCATATTTAAAACCGATATCCTGCACTGACGGTTTCATAACCGATTATAAAAAATAAATATCGAAAAACCGAATATGAACATATTTTCGGTTTTTCGTATCAGGATTGTTAAAAATAAAAGATACTAACGAGCATGAAAATCGTAATGAATAGTAATGGCCATACTTTCCATTAAGCTATGTTCGGGGCAACTAATAATTGAACGTGGCCCCAATTGCGCATATTGTGTAACTCCATGTAACTCGCTGTACGCCGAGAGAAATCAAGCAGCGAATTAATTAAATAAATATCCACTCGTCTTTTCCCTGGTAGTCTCAGATAAATTTGCAATATAAAACACAATACTAATGTGGGAATTTGTCATTAAAGTTTGTATCGGGGAAAACATTTCTAAACAACGGCATCCATTTTATTTACGTCACCGGCTAATTAACATAATGCAAAGTCGTCCCAACACTAAATCGCCCGAATGCATCAAAATCTCGCCAACAAATATAATGCTGAATACATTTTGCTGATTAGGATATAATTTTAAATAAAATTATTACTCAAACCGTTTTTAAAACGTTATCTTCTATACACAATATCATATTAACTTATGAAATTCGCGATCGCAATATTACAGTTAATATTTTCTTCAAGGCATGATTTCGTCCTCGGGCCGAATTGGAAATGAAAGAAGAAAGGGAGATAATTACATCATAATTAATTACAATCGCGTGATTTACGTCTTTTCGCAACCTGTTTTGCTGATTTATGATTAATTTTGACAAAATAAACGATGTTTATTTAACTGTGCGTAATATTTAGGCGGTCTAATTAATCATTTCACTCCAGCGATGATGGATATTATAAGGTATATTAAGCTTTAAAGGCGTAAAACGTTACGAATGTATCGGGGCGTGGAAATACGTTCTGTTTTCGTGCTAATTTTTATCATTTAAATTTTTTGTTTCATGTCCATAAAACCGATATTCGGTTAAAACCGATATGAAAAGTCATATCGAAACCGATATGGCTGTAAGCCAAACCGCGCAGCCCTAGGTATTACCCTTCGGAATTTCTACGGCTCCTCGGGTCTTCACCAGGGTGGTTCTTGCGATAACAGCATACCTCCGCAGGAGAAGCATAGCAGTCCACACGTACATAGACTGGCTGTTAAAAGCACACAACCAGAAAAGTTTATCAGCAAATCTTGAGATAGTTTTGAAAACTCTCACAGACTTAGGCTGGATAATCAATTTTCAAAAATCAGAGCCGACTCCATCCCAGAAGTTGGTCTACCTGGGAATATTCTTCGATCTGGAGATAGGATATGTTTATCCTACTCAGGAGAGGGTACAAATACTCATCTCAGTAATACAGTCAGTGTGCAACAGTCGTTATGTCCTGGCATGGGTACACCTGAGATTGCTGGGGTTGATGGTTTCTCTGGAACCAGTCATTCCTCAGGTGGCCTTACGCAGGGGGGCCGATCCAGTTATTTCTCATGACGCAATGGACCCAGAGTACAGGTTCACTGGACTCAAACGTGTCAATGCTGGAGCCTCTAATTCACCACCTTCAATGGTGGTTGAAGACAGAGAATCTCCTGGCGGGGTGATGCTAACCCCTACTCACCCTCAGTTAACGATGTACATGTATACAGATGCATCGATGGAGGGGTGGGGAGCTTGCCTGGAAGAATCTGCGATATCAGGGCTTTGGAATCTTGATCAGTCACAAGAACATATAAATCTACTGGAATTACGAGCAGTAGTCCTGGGCCTGGAACAATTTTTAACTAAAGTTCAGGGCAAGAGTGTTCTAATTCGATCAGACAATTCAACAGTAGTGACTTACATAAACTGCCAGGGCGGAACGAAGTCGCCCAGTCTCTGTATGATGACATGGAAGCTGCTTTGCTGGTGCCTGAATCACAGGATTACCTTGAAAGCAGTTCATATTCTGGGACGGTTAAATCAGTTAGCAGACTCATTGAGCCGAAGGATGAGGGTTTTACCTACGGAATGGCAACTAAATTAAATTTATTCGCAACGAAGGAGAAGAATGCGAAGATGACGACGTATGTCTCTCCGATTCCAGATCTGAGTGCTATCGCAACAGATGCAATAGCTATCAGCTGGGTGGAAATGTATCCGTACGCATTCCCTCCAGCAATCCTGATTCCAAAAATTCGTCAGAAAATCAGACAGGAGGAGTGCCAAGTGCTTCTGATCGCCCCAAATTGGCCAAGCCGATCATGGTATATGGATCTGCTGGACCTTCTGGTCTGCAATCCGGTTCCTCTGCCTCTGATGGACAATATTATCTTCCAGGGCAAGGCCCTTCACAACAATCCGTCAATGTTCCGATTGACTGCGTGGATGTTGTCAAGGAATCTAGAATTAAGGAGGGCTTTTCTGAGCAAGCAGCCATGTTCATGGCAAAAGCCAGAAGTGGGTCAACCTCCAGAGCATATAATTATAAAATCAACAGATTAGCAGAATGGTGCTCAAAAAGATGTATTAATCCAATGGATTCATCTATTCAGGTAGTAGCCAATTTCCTCTGTCACCTGTATGATGCCTATAGCCTCAAGCCTAACTCTATTGCTGGTTATAAATCAGCTTTAATGTCAGTTATCCCTTGCTTGGCTAATAGGGGAAGTGATGAAGTAAGTACATTAAATACTTTAATTAAGGGCACGGGCAATCTAAGACCAAGGAATCCCCCAGTGATTCCGTCTTGGAGTTTGTCTCTAGTGCTCCAGGTACTAGCTGATAAGCCATTTGAACCACTAAGTTCCATTTCTATGAAAATGTTGACTCTTAAAACTATTTTGAATTGCTGCGGCCTCGGCAAGGCGGAGAAGCGAGATTCATACCTTATCAGCCGAGGCAGACCGTTTTGTGGTTACAGGGGAAGGCCTTAGGCTTCTACCTAGGATAAATTTCATGGCTAAGAACCAGTCTTTGAAATATCCAGGTCAACCTATGTATATTTTTACCAGCTTTGACTAGATATGATCCTGATTCAAAAGCATGGTGTCCAGTCCGAGCATTAAACCGGTACAAACAACGTACTCAGGAATGGCGGACAGACCCGTCAGCGTTATGGCTGTCATATATTGAACCCCAGGGCAGGGCGTCTAAGGACACCATTTCCAGGTGGATTGTAGAGTGTATTCAATTTTGTCATAAATCCGCCACATGTAAACAAGTTGACATGGCCAAGGCTCACAGTGTTCATGGCATAGTGACTTCTACTGCCCTGTTTAATGGGGTTCCTGTGGATGACATTATGTCAGTAGCCCAGTGGCACTGTGAGTCAAGTTTTACCGACCATTATCTCTGTGACACCTCGAATCCTCTCGCCTTATCTATTTTGAAGAAATAATCTAGGTGTACATATTTTGATGAGGTTTCCTCATTTTTTATATATTTCACAATTAATCAATGGAGACAACCACTTTTTAGGACTGCATCAGCCTTCACCAAGGGGAAGATGATGACAGCTTCCAGCCTCGACAAGGTCAGTCTTGTTTATGTGTTGTCAATTGTTTATTGTATTGTCACGTGATCCTTCATTATTAATACATGTATGGTGATGGTTCATGTTTTATGTGGTTCATTATTGAGAGTATACGAAAATGATGTCTTTTCGTTTTTAAATGTTCTATAGTACATAGCACTTGTACGTAAAGAGTGTATGGGACATTGAGGTCATTCAGTCTTCCTCTCAGGAAGGAGTGTGGGGGGGGGGGAAGCGCATATGACATATGGTCATCTCTCAGCCATCGGTGGTGTTAGCCGATGTTCAAATCTATTCCTGGTTGTGTTTCACACAATTTTCAGAAGTTTAAGTGCCTTAAACGCAGAAAAGCGCATAGGGAAGAGCTGGTCTTTTGACCTCGCCTCCCTCCCGCCGAATTCTCTGTCGAATTCTGGCAATATCAAAGCGTATTAGGGAGGTAAGTATACTCTTGAAGTGAAATAAACGAAATCACGGATTTCTTTTTTCACGAGAGAGTTGATACCTACCTCCCTAATATGGACCCGGCCTCTCCGCCCCACAGAGGCTCGGTCTTCAGGCTCTCGTAAAGTTGCATAGTGTCAGCCAATAAATTAGTCAGAGGAAGTACCAGTATGCGCATGCGCGGTGGTTGGGCATAGCATCCGCCAGACTGTCACCTGACTACCTGCCCAGTAGGGGCACCTATCTTTATTAATCGGAGTTTTTATTGAATGAAAGCCGATATTTAGCAATATCAAAGAGTATTAGGGAGGTAAGTATCAACTCTCTCGTTTATTCAGCAGTACCTTTTTTGTTTTTGCAACATTTAAACTTATTTCTGAGCTGTACTGTACAATTGCACTAACTCAGTTTCAAGTCACATGTACAGACAAGCTGTATAGTATTTTGAAATGAGTTTTAGTTTTCAGCAACTGCTTCCAGAAAAATTAATTTGAAAATGTTTCAAAGACTTGAGATCATGTCACAATAGATGAATCCAGTCTTCCAGTCAATCATATGATGTCATAATCAACTAACTCACATATAGACTGAGGCCATGATCAATTACATGTACATCATCAATGACACGACACAGTCAAATAATTTTCAAAATATTCAACAGCTTACCTGTGTAGTTTTTCTGGAAATTGATTTTCAGGGAGTGCAAGGATTGACCGATTCCAACACTGGTGGGTGATGTGTAGCTAGAGATTGGTGTGTCATACATGTAGCTACTACTGGATTCATCCATTACTGATGAATGACACTTAAAATGTTATACAGACTTCACTTTGGAAACCAATGGACCTATGCCCCACCCATCTCTATCTAAGCTCCACCCACACCTCGCTCGTGTTGGGATCGATTGATCGCTGAACTTCCTGACTATCAATTTCCAGAAAAGTATACAGGTAAGCTGTTGCCTATGGCAGCAACAGCACCCAGTCAATTTAGTTTCAAAATATTCAACAGCATGTTTCTTAAATAGCAAAAACATACAATGCATACGTTTCGAAATATTAAGTATTAAAGACAGGCTTAATCAAACCGTTGATGATGTCATGATTATGATGTCAGCATACATTTCGCGTAGTTGATTATGATGTCATAAGATTGAGTGTGGAAATGGATTCATGAACTGTGAATGCCAACAGTTTTTTGTCACTTCTGTCAAATCTAACAGCGAAGATATAAGAAGGGTCTGGAATTCCATTGTCATACACGTCAGAAAATAATTCCGACCCTCGCAGGCCTCGATATAATAGGGGATATATTATAATGGACTCTCACCGGGTGAGAGTGTATTTTCACATCATGAGAACATACTTACATGTACCTCCCTAACACTTGATATACTAGTATATCAGCTCTAAATTCAATAATATTCAGAAGTATAAAAAGTTATGTGCCCCTAATGGGCAGGGGTTGTACACAGTCACGCATATGACAGACCCCACCTACTGCGCATGCGCATTCTGGTACTTCCGTTTTCTAATATATTGGCTAACAAGCAACATTGAAAACTTCTAGCTCTTTGTTGAGATTTTTTTCTCTGGATTATTGTCATCTTTTCTATTGTGGCTGATGCTGAATCGGTAGAGGAATCCTCCTCTTCATCCATTAAAGTGATATTGTTCCATATATTAATTAAGACATAGCCGTTAATAAATGTTACCGGTTTTCATTCGCGGCCGACTTGGTGTTACCACGTTTTTAGGCGCTGGGAATCCTTGTTAAATTCTCCCAGCACCTAGGTATACTAATCCCTTGTGTCTTTGTGTCCACATGATCATCTATGAGTGATGAGAGCTCCAGTTCTTCACTCGGAGGTTGATCACGTCTCTTTTTCTGACTTATCATGATGATTTGTCTACGGGTTGGAGATATAGGACGAATAAATATCTCCCTCCTTTTGTCCCATCCCCTAAGAGAAAGTCATAGCCGGTCTTTACAGTCTCGCGGATGGATGGATGTGTTCTTCTGCGCAAGAGGATGGTTTGCCTGTGCTCAGGATAAGTGAGTATATTAGTTATGGCACCTAATTATTTGAAAATATTTAACAATTTTTGCTGCCAGCTTTAATTGCTCTGTATTCTCATACACTCTCATTCTCATCGTGTGTGCATGCGTTTTCTCTCGGATATATAATTTATTATTATATTATTCTTGAGCAATGAATGTATGTAGTCACTAAGTATTTCATGCATTCATTTCTGATATCTCCTCTCCTTGAAGGGGCTGTTGCATTGAGGTTTGATGTTATAATCATTCAGAGGTTTTTCTCTTTCCTGATGTCATAATCTTAGTTTAGGGAATTCAAATTGATGTCATTATCATCCTTTGTTATGAATGTGGAGAGATATCTAAATAATCTTAATTTTTCACTTGTCTTTCTAATCATTCTTACTAGGGTTTCCCTGGTGGTTTTTTGTTGTTGTTTATCAAGAGAAGACATCTGTCACTTCGGGGTTGTCAGTAATAAAAGTAGGTGTCTTCTCTCTCTCGAGTTTGTTTTCTTGTATTTACTAAAAAAACAAAACAATTAACAAACTAAAATACTCATTCTCTTCGTATGCCTACCTTTCAGAAATTATCTTGTCCACAATGCCTCAAGCACCTGAAGGTTAGATTCTTCCCCCACCGGTGCCCATCTTGCATAGTCTGTAGGCTGTCCAACAATTGTGCCATTTGTAAAGAGGTGGGGTGGAGTTGATCTAACCTCTGAATTCTTTGGTTTACAGGCTAGACTGATGGTTGAAGATGGCAAGAAGGTGAAGAAGGATGGTAAGAAGAAGGCCTCTGAGAAGGGTGAGCTCGAGGCGTTCAAGGTAGAGTTAGTGAGTGAGATGCGCAGGACTTTGAAAGACCTGATGTGTGACATGCTTCGCAGCATGTTGCCGGGCACAGGTGTGTCAACTTCCTGCGCATCAACCTCAGTGCAGGTAGCCCCTGTCCTTGGACCATGCCCTACTTGTTCGGACAAAGCTTTCAGTGATCCAAGGGCAGCCGTTTTGGACCCAAGGCTTGATGTTCGCATCACCTGGTGATCCAGCGGGGCGAGCAGCATCATGCGGGACCCGAGCAGCGGGCCTGATCATGATCACTCGCGGGGTACCCTCATCATCTGCCTTCAAGCATTCTCCTGGTCAGTCTGAGTCAGTATTTCTTGCTAACCCAGAGTCTAACTTTCCTGACCAGGAAGATGATGAAGACTACCTGTTCGGCCCTCGGGATGATCATGAAAGCATGGATGCGAGTGTCTACACTCCTCTCATGGGGAGTGCGGCTGCTCGCACCTATGGTTCTGTACCCTCGGGAGCAGGTTTCATGATTCAACCTGTGGGCCGGTTTGGAGTGGCCGGCGGCCCGTATAAGGAACCACGCTTAGCCGTGGAATCTCATACGGACGACCGGGACCACGCGATGCACAGCCTGCCCGTGGAGAATGTCATGCCGACCCTCGTGGGCCCGTATGCATTCCCCGGGCAGCTGGGTACGTCTGTAGCCTCCTCCACAGCCCCACCTGCGAATGCCATTGAGGATGTGGAAGACTGGTCTGACGCGTGCGTGTGGCTCCTCGCTGTCAGACCAGAGCGCTCCGTGGACGAATCGGCGGCCAGTAACCCGCGAGCATGGTTACAGGCTAAGCCGTTGGCCACCTCGGCTCAGTCTCTGCCGTATGCTGAGCATATCTTAGATATGTTCACTGCGGCCGAGGAGTCGATCAGACCGAAAGGTCGCCTCGCGAGCCCCCCACCCCCACCCACCCCCACCCCCCCACGACGTTGCTAGGCGATGTCGAGTTACTGCCAGTCAGTACACTCGATATGGTCTAGTGCCCAGACTGTTGTCCGCGCCGCTCGGGGGGAAGATCACGCCCGATCTGACATGGGAGCACTGTGCTCGGGCGCTATGCGCTCAGTTAATGCCACTTTGTGTGACACCGAGGTGAGCTCGCGAGCAGCGATTAGTGTGCTGTCTCATGTGTCTCAGCTGCTATCAGGGGTAGTAGCAGCCTTGGTGCACCAACAGCCTAGTCCGGTGACAGTCCAGCGAGCCATCCAGGATGGGATCGACCTGGCTGTCTGACTAGGTTGGTCACTAAATCACTGAGTACAAGGTGCACTTTTGCTTTAGACAACTTGTGCCCCTCCCAGGAGCTGAAATCGCACTTATTGCATGCACCGATGGCGGGCCCTGGTCTTTTTGGAGGTGAGGGTTGTCGGCACCTCCAGGAGACCATGAATTTAGTGAATAACCAGAGGGTGCTGCATGCACAATTTGAATTGTTGCACAGAGAACACGTGGGTGTTCAGCCCTCAGCTGCTCGACAGCAGTACGCTCGTGGCGGTGCTGGAATTGTCAGAGGGCCAGCAGGCTGGCCGGTTTCAGAGACCCCGCCGGCCGCGCCAACAGCAGCGTGCTGCTGTACGTCAGCCAGCGCGCCAAGCACAGCCAGCCAGGCAGCAGCCCGTGCATCGAGGTGCACGTGGTGCTGGGCGCAAGGAGCGGCGCATAGTAACCTGGCCTGATGACCCTCCCCACCCTCAAGTAATGATGTTTACTGATGCATCGATGGAGGGATGGGGAGGTTGCCTGGTAGAAGCCACAATATCAGGGCTTTGGAATCTGGATCAGTCAAAGGAGCATATTAACATGCTAGAATCATGGGCTGTAATTCTAGACCTGGAACACTTCTTAAAAGAAGTGGAGGGAAAGTTTGTGTTGATACTTTCAGACAACTCAACAGTAGTGAGTTACATAAACCGGCATGACGCAACGAAGTCGCCCAGTCTCTGTATGATGGAAACTGCTTTGCTGGTGCATGGATCATATGATCACCTTGAAAGCAGTTCATATTCCGGGAAGGCTGAATCTGTTAGCAGACTCATTGAGCCGAAGGATGAGCATTCTGTCTACGGAATGGCAACTAAATCAATGTGTGGTGGAGCATCTCTTCAATGATTGGGGAAACCCAACATAGATTTATTCGCAATGAAGAAGAATGTGAAGATTCCAGATTCAAGCGCTATCGCAATAGATGCACTAGCTATCAGTTGGAAGGGAATGTATGCATACGCATACCCTCCAACAATCGTGATTCCAAGGATTGTTCAGTAGATCAAGCATGGGGAATGCCAAGTACTTCTGATCGCCCTGAATTGGCCAAGCCGATTCTTCTTCTTTTCGTTCGCTGATCATACCACCAGTCCTGTAAGTGACTATCAACATAATCATAAGCGTTAAGTGCGTGGATCCATGGTTTATTAGAGTGCGCCGTGCGGCCTGGAACCTCCGTCTTCAGCACTCGAGGTTACTGTCAGGGTTACCTCACCCTTACCTCCTTTAGTCGCCTCTTACGACACGCAGAGGATACGGAAGGTGTATTCTAAGCCCCACCTACAGGGCAGTCCAAGCCGATCATTGTTTATGGATCTGCTGGACCTTCTGGTCTGCAATCTTGTTCCTCTGCCTCTGATGGACAATATTATCTTCCAGGGCAAGACCCTTCACAACAATCCGTCAATGTTTTCAATTGACTTCATGGATGTTGTAAAAAATCCACAATTAAGGAGGGCTTTTCTGAGTAAGCAGCCAATTTCATAGCCGGAGCCAGAAGGGGGGGGGGGTCAACCTCCAGAGCATATAATTATAAAATCAACAGATTTGCAGAATGGTGTGCAAAGAGATGTATCAATCCAATGGATGCATCTATTCAGGTACTGTAGTAGCTGATTTTCTGTCACCTGTATGATGCCTATAGTCTTAAGCCTAATTCTATTGCTGAATATAAATCAGCATTAATGACTGTTATCCCTTACTTGGCAAAAAGGGGAAGTGATGAAGTATGTGTTTTAAATACTCTTATCAAAGGTATGGGCAATCTCAGACTGATAAATCCTCCACTGACACCGTCATGGAGTCTTTCTCTGGTTCTTCAAGTTTTGAGTGATAAACCTTTTGAACCACTTACAGTAGTGCTACATTGTATTTCTATAAAATTATTGAAACTTAAAATTGTATTTTAGTCTTAAGCATCATTAAGTTCAGCATCAGCCAGACGCAGAAGTGAAATTCATGCCTTGTCTACTGAGCCTAACCATTATATAGTTACAGAGCATTTTGAAAATGAAGTAATTCTTCTTTTTCCAATGTCTACTAATACGTTTCATCAAGTATTAGAGAACGTGCTAGTCATTTAGAGCAGCATTTTTTCCTACCCTTCCTCAGAAGGGGGTGGGGTGGGGGGGGGGTGTGTGGGGGGCAGAGCGCATTTGCCTTTTGATCAATCTCTCTTCATCAGTGGATTATCCGATGCAAAATCCTATTCCTGATTGTGGTTGTGTTTTCAGACACAATTTCAAACATTTTAAATCTTGAAAATTCAAAGAGCTAGTCTCTTCAATAGCATACTGGGTTTCAGGCCCTTGCCTCCCTCCCGCCAAATTTACTTTCAAATTCTGGATTTTATCAAGAGTGTTAGGGAGGTAAGTATGTTCTCATGATGTGAAATAAGAAAATGTATCAAATTTCTTTTTCACGAGTGAGATGACATACTTACCTCCCTAACAGGATCCTGGCCTCTCCACCCCACAGAGGCCTGGTCCTTTGGTTATTTGAATAGTTGCCTCAATGTCAGCCAATAATTAGTAACGGAAGTACCAGTATGCGCATGCGCACTAATTAGTGGGGTCTGTCATGTGCATGACTGTGTACATCCCCCCCTGCCCATTAGGGGCACCTAACTTTTTATAATTCGGAATATTATTGAATTTAGAGCCGATATACTAGTATATTAAGAGTGTTAGGGAGGTAAGGATGTCATCTCACTCGTGAAAAAGAAATTTGATCAATTTTCTTAGTTAAAGAATACTATGACCCTGTCCTAGTACATGTATGAAGACTGCAACCAGGGTCACAAAACATTGTCTAATTCAGTTCGGATTAACTGAAAGCACGGAAACTGACCTGGAACACTGGATTTTATCTGTATTCATGTTCGTGGTGAAATTGCGATTTTTCTATGTACTAATTTTGAAGAAGACTTTGAATGCTTTCTGTGGCATTGTACATGTAATGTGCTAATGAGTAAAGTTTGTATCAGCCTATGTTGTATTAACCTTTTAACCATCAAATCTCATCATGCAAATTAAAATTTTCACATTAAAAATATTCATTTGTAGCCCAAGAGATTATTTTCGAAACTTTATCTCCAGAATGACTGGGGCATCTATCGAGCCAGTCATTCCACTCATAAATGTTAAAAAATAGTCTTCTATTGGTCTGCAAATGGACATTTCTCAATAGCACTGCAGAAGCCGTTTTTGGCTGATATAAGTGTTAAAGGGTTAACAAATGCGTTGATGTAGATATTATAGATGCTAGTTATACAATGTATGTTTTTGCTATGGCAAGTTATTGTTTGTTATAAGTTATTATTTGTTATTCTCAGGCTATACCATACATACTGTAGGAACCATTTACAAATTGCTCAATTATTATATCACATTTCTGTGAGATAATGAATGTATGATTTGAAGCAAACGCTTTCAATATTAAAACGATAAATGAGTGCCGTGATTCCTTGCTCCTATGGATATTAAATTTAATGTAATTCACCTTTCCAGAGTATCCATCCATCATCTGACATCGTATGGCATCATAATCAGCTCAGCGTGTGTATGATGACATCACAATCATTACGTCACAAAGGGTTCCATATAGACCGTCATCAAATCTCAAATGGTCTGACACATATGAATTGTATGTCTTTGTAATCCTTTGCTATTTAATAAACATGCTGTTGAATATTTTAAAACTAATGTGACTGCCGCTATTGCTGCCTTAGGCAGCAAGAGCACCCAGTCAAATTAGTTTCAAAATATTCACCAGCTTACCTGTGTGGTCTTTTGGAAATTAATAGTCGGGGTATTCAGAGATTGATAGATCCCAACATGAGCAAGGTGTGGGTGGAGCTTAGCTAGAGATGGGCGAAGCATAGCTAAAACCGGTCCATTGTTTGTGGTACATTTTGTGTTCGGTTAACCCTTTCTCATAAAAAAAATGTCTATTTGCAGACCAAGAGCAGGCTATTTTTGAAAATGTACCAGTGGAATGACTGGTTCGGTCATCGAGCCGGTCATTCCAGTGGTAAATTTTCAAAAATAGTCTTCTCTTGGTCTGCAAATGGACATTTCTCAAGACCACTGCAGAAGCTGTCTTTGGCTGATATGAGTGTTACATGGTTAAGAAAGATTTAACTGCATATGCCAGGGATACCAGGTTATAATTCTTAAAAGGTGCATACATGTATTCACACCAGAATGGCTGAAAATAAAAATGTTTAAATTGTATACTTTTAGAGGCTTAACTTGTGTAACCCAATGTAATGAAACGAAATACATGCAACTCTTAGCATATGATGATTTCAATACATTTAAATTAATTTTTTTAGTTGTGATTTTGAATTATGGACTCGTATCACAAATTCAATTTCACAACTTAAAAAATTTATACGGAATGATAATCATTGTATGTTAAGATTTATTTCGTTTCACTACATCTACATGTAGGCACACAATTTCAGGCTCTAAATGTATAGAATTTAAGCAATTTTATTTTACAGCATTTGCCAGTGAATATGCACGTTTAAAGATTTTGGGTTCCCGGTGAGCAAAGCGAGCCGGGCTAGATGGGCCCAGGGTGGTCCACGTGTCCTCGCCCAGAAAAAGGTTTAAATCTAGACATTGTCAGATGCAATGAGTCTAATTGATGGCTAATAAACCTCATTATTAAGTCACCTGCCCTTAAAGGCCAAGTGAACTTATGCTGTGGCGACCCTCCGTCATCTGTCCTTAATCCATCCGTCAAATTTTTTTTTTAGCAACTTTTCAAGAATCACTTGTATGGATTTTTCTGGGATCACGCTTAAATTTCTGTAATCCTGGTGTATGGTCAGAGCCTTTACTGTGTTAAAATTTGAGCCAATCATACCAGCAGTTTCCGAGATATCCACCGATTTAGAATTTGATCCGATCCGGAGGAGGGCTCTCTTATCCCGAGGAAGGCCCAAGTATGGAACTCCTCTTGTACCCAAAGTTCCTTCATTGTGTTTAAATTTGAGCGAATCAGATCAGCAGTTTTTTAGATACGGGCCCCGAACACACAGACGGACACGCACACACACGCACGCACGCACGCACGCGTGTGCACGCACACACACGTATACACACACAGACACGCATGCACACACACACACACACACACACAGACAGACCCGAGCGTAATACCATCATCCCCTTACATGGCAAGAGTACGTGTAATAAACACACATGTTACGCAATGAGTACATGTACTTATATCTATACCGATAAGTTGATTCAAACAGTACATTTTAATTAATACTACATGTAGCTAAGTATTTAGTTTGAAAAGTTTCCATCCTTCGATCGTGTGATGAAGTATAATAGATGAATCCAGTCTCTCAGTCAATCATATGACAGGCTTGTGCTGTAATATTTCCAATGCTAACCCATAATAGGTTGCCTTATATGTTAACCCGTACCAATCTGATGTCAAAATTTCAAATTTTCAAATTAAATTAAAAGATTAACTGGTGCTCATTTTCCCACAAATTTTGTGGCAGATGGTGCTGTTGAAAATTAATTTCAAAATATTCAACAGATTGTTTATTAAATGGTAAAGTCATACAATTCGTACGTGTCGGACTATTAAGTGTTAAAGACGGACCAAGTAGAATCATTTGTGAGGTAATGATTATGACGTCATCCTACATGCTGCTTAGCTGATTTTGACATCAGATTGATAGATGGATACTCTGGAAAGTTGAATTGTGAATGTAGTTTCTCTTACATATATATATATATGATAATGTTTATAGTATGTGCCAAATGTATTTTACATGCATTACTGTTTCCTTACAAAGCACCAGAGGAAACCACAAAAGTCTTTGTTAGGATAGCTACAATAGTCCGTCAGTTGTACGAATTTTATGTCTACAATTTAATAAACATTCTGTTGAATGTTTTGAAACTAATTTGACTGGGTCTGTTACTGCCATATGCGTCAGCTACTCTGTGATGTATTTGAATATGCTGTCAGATACAATGTAATTGAGTGGCATATTGTATCCCTCCCTTATAGCATTGACAGCGTGAATGCATAGACTGATGACATCTGGATGGGGTTATCTGGGGAATTGAGTCCCATAGTATGGAATCTTGGAGGAAATTCTCATGTGACCGTTTCTATAACTGGGGTTCGTACACAAGTATTGAAAGTTTGGAAAAGTATGGATTCATAAACTCATTTCCAGGCCTTGAGAAGTATGAAAAATTCAGAATTTTCTGTTAGAGGTTTGGAGAAGTATGGAAAAGTTAAATCTTCGTAGGAGTGATTCCCAGAGTGATTCTCATGTGCAAAGTATTATAGATAATATTAAAAATATTGATGATCTCGGCTACTACTTCTAAGTTTCTTGCGAGATTTGTCATATCTGAAATGTACACGGATTTGGAGACATCATAAAATGGGTCTGGAATTTCATCAATGGACGTTTCCATTTTTATCTCACCTGGCCAGAATGGTTAACTGAGCTTATGCCATGGCGACTGGTTGTCCTTCCGGTTGGCCGGCACCTTTTGCTTAAAAACGGTACTCATTAACCCCTTGGCGGATTTCAAATTACTTTGGCACGAAGGATCCTAGGGAGGTAGGCTTTGAACTTCTATACAGAATTTTGATTGTTCTTTTTTTTTCGGCGGTCATCTTGAATTTTCCGAAAAATGCCCGAAAATCGTTTAAAACGCTACTCCTCATTAAACCGACATTACCTGCAAGCTAACATAAATTTTGGAAATTTTAAAATGGTTTTATTGCAATGTAACAAGCTTAGTATACTATTAATGCATTCTAATTGCTATACACAAATTCTGACTATGTCACCCATATTTGTTATGTTATTGTTGTTCTGAATTAATAGATACACGCACATGGGTTTCATACATTTGTTTACGGATCGCTCAGATTGGAGGGAACTCAGAAAATCTTAAATATGTGTGGACAGTCACTGAAAATAGTGATGCCAGTGTGCCGCTAACCCCCGCGCAGCCTCAAATAACAAAGCCTAACAGCACTGAGTACTGAACCACTAATTTATAGAGCCGATATCAAACGAATTAATCATGCAATTGTCGACATCGCTATGATTACACAAGGCAACAGTACCCAGGTCTAAATACTCTGGCATTCTGTGAAATTTGTAAGTTCTGTTTATGTTTGCAATTTTAATGTTTGTGAAATTCATAATTTGCCTCTTTTTTACTATTACGTGGTCGTATTTATAAGAAACACTGCTAAAGTGCGAAGTATTGCCACACTAGAACCGTTTTATCCACATACTGCTGTGTATTAAATTATAAGATTTACCAGGTATTGGGTCTTTAACTGCTTGGGCAATTTCATGCAGAGTTAGTTGGGAGGATAGTATGCTGGTATGTTTCAGAACTTGTATACAGAATTTTAATTGGTCAATTTTTCCGGCGGCCATCTTGAATTGTCTGAAAATTTCTGGAAATCACTTAAAAGCCTATTCGTCGATAACCACTGCGGCAATATCAATCAAACTTGGATGGAAGAACCCTAGCATAGGATACTTCAGAACTTATGTACAGAATTTTGATTAGTCCATTTTTCCGGCGGCCATCTGAATTTTCCGAAAGATGTTAGAAAATTGTTTAAAACGCTACTCCTCATTAACTGCTTGAGCAATTTAAACCAGACTTGGCTGGAAGGACACTAGGCTGGTAGGTTTCAGAACTTGTATACAGAATTTTGATTGGTCAATTTTTCCGGCGCCCATCTTGGATTTTCTGAAAATTTCTGGAAATCCGTTAAAAGGCTACTCCTCACTAGCCTCTTGAACTTGAACCAGTTCAAGCAAACTTGGCTGGAAGGAGCCTAAAGTGGTATGCTTCAGAGCTTGTATACAGAATTTTGATTGGTCAATTTTTGCGCCGCCCATCTTGGATTTTCTGAAAATTTCTGGAAATCATTTAAAAGGCTACTCCTCACTAACCGCTTGAACTTGAACCAGTTCAAGCAAACTTAGCTGGAAGGAGCCTAAAGTGGTACGTATGCTTCAGAGCTTGTATATAGAATTTTGATTGGTCAATTTGTTTGTTGGCCATCTTGAATTTTCCGAAAAATGGCCGAATATCGTCTACTCATTAACTGCTTGGACGATTTTAACCGGACTGGCTGGAACGAGCCTAGGGTGGTAGGCTTCAGAAGTTGCATACAGAATTTTTATTGGTCAATTTTTTCCGGCAGCCATCTTGAATTTTCTGAACATTTTGCGAAATCAGTTACAAGGCCCCTCCTCATTAACCACTTGGCCGATTTCCACGAAGCTCAACTGGAAGAACCCTAGGTTGGTACGCTTCAGAACTTGTATACATAATTTTGACGGCTTGTTTTTTATGGTGGCCATCTTGGATTTTCCGAAAATGGGAATTCGTATAAAATGCTACGCCTCATTAATCGCTTGGGCAATTTCAGCCAAATTTGGCACAAGAATCATATTGTCGTAGCTTCTAGAAATTCTATTCAGAATTTTGATAGGTCAATGGTTTGGCAGCAATCACTGATTTTCTGAACGTTTTCCCGAACTATTTAAAAATGGTACTCCTTCAATCACTAGCCCAATTTCAACAAAACTTGGGTTGAACGATCCTATGACGGTAGGCTTCAACATATTAAACGAGAATCTTGATTGGTAAATTTTTTGGTGTCCATCTTGGCTATTTAAATTATAATCCTGGTTTAAATGCCAATGGTCCAGGTGAGCGCAGCAGGCCCTTGGCCCTCTTGTTAGCTATGCCCCGCCCATCTGTAGCTAAGCTCCACCCACATCTCGCTCATGTTTGGATCGATCGGTCTCTGAACTCCTTGCCTATCAATTTCCAGAAAACTATACCAGTAAGTTGTTGAATATTTTGAAACTAATTTGGCTGGGTGCTGTTGGTGCCTATGGCAAAATATTCAACAGCATGGTCAAAATATTGAACAGAATGTTTATTAAAGACACATGCAATTCGTACAGCATGTCAGACTATTAAGAGTTAAAGATGGGCCATATAGAATCATTTATGACATAATGATTATGACCTCATCTTACACGCCGCTTAGTTGACTATGATGTCAGATGATAAATGGATACTCTGGAATGGTGAATTAGGTCTGGAGAACATGGAAAAGTATGGAGTTTCATTCGGTAGCAGGTGTATGAACCCTGTATAACAAAACAGCAATCTTTATGCACTATTACATGCAGAATTCTTTTCAGAAATTGTGCAAGAATAAAAAACGTTTTCATAGAAAACGTTAAATTGCATGGTCGGAGAAAGTGGTATGTTTTTTTAATATAATGTTGGGATCAATCAGTCAATCCCTGCATTCTCTGAATATCAATTTCCAGAAAACTACGTGTAAGCTGTTGAATATTTGAAAACTCATTTGACTGGGCGACCCAAGTCAAATTAGTTCCAAAATATCCAACAGAATGTATCGTGTGTTTCATGACATTGTTGATTATGATGTTGGCATACATATGACGTAGTTGATTATGAAGTTAAGTCATGTTGTTTACTGAGAAACTGGTTTCATCAATTTGTATGACCAGTTGGAAAATAAAGATGGTGAATGGCGATGAATTCGATGAGGCCTAAAAGAGCAGCTATATGAACCTATGTGCTTCAGGCAGGCTTGTATTACTAATTGACAATCAGTATACATGTAAGAGTAGTACTACGGTAATAAAAGCACAATCAGGGTAAATAAATTCTCAGTTAATGAATAAATTATAAATAATTTATAAAAACTGCATATATTTACATACACATATAGATAGAACATTTTAATGTATATATATATATATATATATAATGTATAATGTATGTTTTTTAAGCGTCATTTCTTGTCGTATGACTACCTCATTTTGTCTTTAGAACAAGGCAGCTGTGGTCGTTTAGATCTGAATTACAGTAACTCTTTAATGCGTTATTGATCAAAGGTCAAGCTAATCTAAATATTTGCTTATTGAATATTTCATTTGCAGGCGAAGGGAAGACTATTTTTTGAAAATTTGCCACTGGAATGACTGGCTCGATTATCAAGCTACTCATTTCAGTAGTAAATTTTCAAAAATAGTCTTTACCTGCAAATGGACATGCCCCAAGACAACTTGTGGTCGATTTTACCATTAACTGGTTAAATGTGGTGACTGTTTGTACATGTAGTTTCAATTTCAGGACTTAATTAAAACTTGCCAATGTGCTGACAATTTAATGAAATGTGGGCAGGGAATTATTTTATATGTCAAAAGTCAAAAGATTTAAGCCCTTTTCAGCCAATATTATACATGCTGAACTTTACTTAATCACTATTATCGTTTCGATGTCTAAATTTGATTTTAAAAATCCAAATATTTGCTTATCGAATGCTCATTTGCAGGCCAAGAGAAGACTATTTTTACAAATTTACCATTGGAATTCCAGTGGTAAATCTTCAAAAAAGTCTTCTTGGTCTGCAAATGGACATTTCTCAAGACTAGTGCAGAAGCCATTTTTGGCTGATATGAGGGTTATGTTCTGAATTATTATACATGCATGCCTGACATTTGGACACGCTTTACGAGGTACGTTATTCCTAGGCTGAGGTTAATTTTGCAATGATACAATTGGACCGTTAAGAGTTTCAATGCCTTGCTTTTCTCAGCCCAATCATGTAGCTACAGGTTTATGCCACTAACCCTGTTATGGTCAAATTTGGTTCAAAGAAATTTAAATATCTGCCTTTTGAATGTTCATTTACAAGCCATGCGAATATACAATTATTGAAAATTTATCACTGAGAAATGTTATGAATATTTAAGTGTATGATTGTGACGTTAGATACTCGTGACGTAATTTGGGTCAAATGCTATGACCGCAGTCATTCATGTGGTAAATTTTCAAAAATTATATTCCCTTGTCCTGTAAATGGACATTCCACGAGACTATAACAGAAGCCAGTTTTGGTCATTAAAGGGTTACATTTTTCTGACTGAAAATTAACAAAACGGTGTACTGTAATTAAAAGTGTGTCTTGCATATAGAAGTTAGATACCATAGGAACCACTTTGTGGTGATTGTGTAGAATGAATATGTAACCCGTCTTGTGTCAACAGCGCCTCAAAGCGCTCAAAATGCTACTTCTATCAAGTAACCCTGTCATTTGTCAAGATTTTAAAAGATAATTCAAATATTTGCTCTGTGAATCACCATTTGCTGGCCAAGAGAACTGGCGATTATATGGTTAATCGGCTAGGAAATCTAAATTTGTGCTTCGTCAGTGTCCATTTGCGGGCCAAGAGAACATTATTTTTTTATATTTACCACTGGAATGACTGGCTCAGTTATCGAGCCAGTCATTCCGGTGGTAAATTTTCAAAAATAGTCTTCTTGACCTACAAATTGACATTCCTCAAGAGCTCTACAGAGGCCTGATTTGGTAGACTTCACAATTAAAGTTGACACAAGAGGGATTAACACATTAACTCTCAAATTTGTTCAATAAAATTTAAATTTTCTAATAGAAAATGCCTCTTTGCAGAACAAGATAAGACTATTTTTGGAAATAGATCACTGAATTGTGTGGTTCTGTTAATAGGCTCAGTTATTCCTGTATTATATTTTCAAATATAGTTTTCTCTTCGTCTGTGAATGGGCATTTCTCAAGATCACTGCAAAAGCCTGCTTGAGTGCCTAAGGCAGCAACAGCTTCTAGTCAAATTAATTTCAAAATATTCAACATATTTCCTATATGGTTTTCCTAAAATTAGATATGGGAATTCATCGGTGAAAGTGTTAGCTTATATATGGTTCATGAACCACACAAATCCCCTGCAAGCGAACCGGACTATGGTTCGTCTTCCCTTGGTTTGCGATTTTCCGAACCAACTAATGTTCGTTACAGCCATTCAGGCATTCTGTTGCAGATTTTGAAAGTAATGGAAGAATCCATCTTTTGCCCTGCCCATCTGGAGCTAAGCTCCATCCGCGCTTTGTCCATGTTGTGATCAATCGATCCCGTTTCAAGAAACCCTAAACAGGTAAACTGTTAAATATTTTGAAACTAATTTGACTGGGTGCTGTTCGTACAGCTTGACGGACTAAGCGTTTATGACAGACTAAATCTCGTCCTTCATGGCATAATTGATTATAGCATCAGCCTACATGTGACTTTGTTGATTATGATGTCATATGCTGGATAAATAAACTGGATTCATCCATGTAATAAGACAACTATATATACAGGCAATATACCTCAGATTGTGAAAGTAATTTCACTGGAGTCTTTTGCATGGCAGCAACAGCTCCCAGTCAAATTAGTTTCAAGATATTCCACAAAATATTTCATACATTAAAAAGAATTTGACATTTATGGTTTGCGAAATATAACCCTTTAATGGTTGAGTCCGCGTAAACCGGCGTCCACAGTGATCTTGAGAAATGATTATTTTTAAATATTTCCCACTGGAATGCCTGGCTTGATAGCCAAGGCAGTAATGGCCCTTTCCACATTATCCATCCACCATGTCATTCATATGACGTCATAATCAACTATGTGATGTGTAGAATGACATCATAATGAATGGCGTAGATAAGTACGTCATGAACGCATATTTGGAGACGGACTATGCGTTATTGTACGAATTGTATGGCTTTACTATTTAATAAATAGTTTCTTGAATATTTTGAAACTAATTTGACTGGGAACTGTTGCTGCCATAAGCAGATAAACCTGTATAGTTTTCAGGAAATTGATAGGGCATTCAGCGATCGATCAATCCCAACACAGTGAAGTGTGTGTGGAACTTAGGTAGAGGTGAGCGGGGCATAGCTAAAACTGGAAAGGTACATTGCAGTCATAAATCTAAAAAAATTGTCTTTCTTGACCTGCCAATGGATAGTTAATAAGCAATATTCAGATTTTCTTGACCAAATTTGACCATTGAACCAGTAAAGGGTTAAAACTGTTGGTCAAAAGACCAGCTTTCTTAATGAACCACCCATTAAAGCAAATGGTATATAGATCATCTTTCATTGTAATGGACCTATCCGGTTTTAGCTATGCCCCGCCCATCTATCCAAGCTCCACCCACATCTGGATCGTGTTGGGATTGATCGATCTCTGAACACCCTGACTATCAATTTGCAAAAAACTACACAGGTAAGCTGTTGACTATTTCGAAACTAATTTGACTGAGTGCTGACATCACTGACAGCAACAGCGCCCAGTCAAATTAGTTTCAAAATATTCAACAGCATCTTTATTAAATAGCAAATAATTACAAAGCCATACAATTCATACAACGTGTCAGAGTATTTAAGATTTGATGATCGTCTAAATGGAACCTACTCATACAGGCGCTGAACTTATGATGTTATACGAGGTCAGATAATGGATGGATACTCTGGAAAGGTGAATTGCGTGTCTGCTTACTATACAGTATATTGTGTAATGGACTGATTAACCATGCCTGGGAGTATGGTGCTATATAATGAAATTCTGACCATTTAATGGTTAACCCTTTTAAGATGAAGACGGTCCATATCAGCGTCTATAGTGGTGTTGAGGAATGTCCATTTGCAGGCTGAGAAGACTATTTTTGAGAATTTACCACTGAAATGATTAGCTCGATAATCAAGCCAGTCATTCCAGTGGTAAATTGTCAAAAATAGTCTTTTCTTGGTCTGCAAATGGACATTTGAATATGAATAATATTTAATATTCTTGACAAAATTTAGTCTATTTAACTTTTAGACAATTTTTTAGTGAATAGTGTTAAAATCGATTTGAAGGACCAAACGCGTGAATGTGTGGCTCAAATATGATAAGTTTTCACAAACTATTTTATGGTGCCAGTCATTCCAGCGGGAAGATTCTAAAATTTTGCCATTCATGGCAATTTCTCTAAATCACGGCAGAAGCTATAATGGCTAATATGGAGAGACTTGACCATTAACAGTGTAGCCGTTGAAATACCAATATCTCAATCTTAAGGACGATTATGCAAGAAACATGTTGAATACTTTGATACTAATTTGACTGGAAGTTGTTGCTGCCATAATCCCAGATTCGTTTCAACATATTCGACAAAATCCAGTTTTAGCTATGCCCTGCACATCCCTAGTTAAGCTTCACCCACGCGTCGCCCATGAATCTCAATTTGCTGAAAACTACCGGTAAACTGTTGAATATTTTGAAATGAATTTGACTGGGCGCTGTTGCTGCCTTGCAACAGCACCCAGTCAAATTCGTTTCAAAATTTTCAGCAGCATGCTTATTAAATAGTAAAGGCCTACAATACGTACAACAATGCTTCTAAAGACTGTCAACAACTAAGCGTTCATGACGAACTTAGCTCCGTCATACATGACATAATTGATTATGATGTCATCCTACACCTCACGTAGTTGATTATGACATCATATGATTGACTGACAAACTGGAATCCTCCATTTTCCTTGTATAAAGAACATGTCGCTTGTCAGGAAGTGTTAAATGGGTTAAATTTATTACAGAAAAATGAGACAATGAGAATTCATGACATAATGCGTTTGTGTTCCTGTGCGTGCGTGCGTGCATGCATGCATGATGTACTAACAACAGTCACATTGGACATCACGGGCACACCTGTGACTGTTGTTAGTACAGCATGGGCTTGTTAAGTGATGACTGGGTTTAGCTCAATAATGATCTTGTTTAACTACAAATGATGACATCATAAACATATACTTATGAGGTAATAATGCAAGATACACCCTTCCAGGTTGCGAATCACATGCAGTGATGTCATACTTAGCAAGCGCATATGGGGATATCGTGTACCTGTTTCTGATTTTGTTGTTAATACTAATATTGTTAACTATATTTCTACATGTTAATAAAATGAGATTGCATGCATTGTTCATGTACATAGTGAAAATCTATCTTTTCATTGTTTTTTGCGAGGGTATTTGTCCACTTAGAGGGCAATTTACGAACGTTCAAATATGATTTATGCGACACCTTTTAGAGAGGAACAGCCAAATCCTTGTTAGAGCTGTATGATGATATCATGAAGAACTCGTATGTAACTACTAGGTCAAGTTCGACTCATTAACTATAGTCAGTTTCCATGGTTTACTGAACATTCGCAGTCGCTATGTCAAGCCGAATGCTGAATAGTTAACTATAGTTCGTCGGTACCCGGTTCCCCATCGAATTACTATGGCAGAAAATTTGGAGCGTGTTACACTTTTGTACGCATTTATCCATGGCAATCCATCGGTGTCCGCCATTTTGAAATGTCGCACTAGCCATCTGAACCGTGCTCAGTTGACTATAGTTGACTAGCTAGTTAACTAATTGAAATTCGACTGGTATTCTAGTTAGCTATAGCTAACTACGGTTAGTAGTCGAACTTGACCATGGACTCTCCACCGGAAATGCATTTCATGTTGTCGCAGACAAATTATCTGCTGAGGATTCCATGGATGACCATCGGACTGCTAACATTTGGCTTTAGTATATATATAGAGATGGTAGAAATTCTTCGGAATGTCATTAATGCAGTGAAGATAGGAGATTGGAACTTGGAACGCCAGGCAATTCATTAACCCTTAATGGTTAAATACAATTTTTGAAAATTTATGTGAATAACTGCCACGATTCAATCTTTGGCTTTTAAGCCTATTGTACTCTGACTCCATCACAGCTCTGGCAGTATACGTATTTTATTTTATTGACACAATGGCAACGCATGGCTTCAATTTCCACATGCTAACCAACCGACAGTCATGCATCCATTAGTTTACGTTGTTGATCACCATCTCCCCGGTCGAGGATCGAACCGCCATACTGCAACTCCGCATGGCATCAGCAACCAGACATCTTTCCACTAGACCACCGCACCAAGACATAGTCTTGGTTTAGCCGAGCAGCTTTTACATGTCTGATATACTGACACTCTGACGATTCATATGGGACTATCTGTGGATGCACCTGCCACGATTCAATCCTTGGCTTTTAAGCCTATTGTACTCTGACTCCATCACGGCTCTGGCAGTATATGCATTTTATCTTATTGACCTACTGGCAACGTGCGGCTTCAATTTCCACATGCTAACCAACCGACAGTCATGCACCCATTAGTTTAATTTGTTGATCACCATCTCCCCGGTCGAGGATCGAACCGCCATACTGCAACTCCGCATGGCATCAGCAACCAGACATCTTTCCACTGAACCACCGTGCCAGCCGACCAGCTTTCACATGTCTGATATACTGACACTCTGACGATTCATATGGGACTATCTGTGGATGCACCTGCAACGGATCAATCCTTGGCATTTAAGCCTATTGTACTCTGAGAATTTGGAATATGAAGTCAATTTGAGGAAATTTCTTCATTTTAACTTTGATGTCTATTTGAGTAAATTTCCTCATGGCTGACAATTTGGAAAATGATGTCTACCGGTAGTTGAGAAAATTTCCTCATGGCTGACAATTTGCAAATTACTGTGAATTGAGGAAATTTCCTCATGGCTGAGTATTTGTAAAATATGCTGTCGATTTGAGGAAATTTCCTCATGGCTGAGAATTTGTAAAATGAAGTCAATTTGAGGAAATTTCCTCATGGCTGAGAATTTGTAAAATGATGTCTTTTTGAGGAAATTTCCCCATGGCTGAGAATTTGGAAAATGATGTCTAGTTGAGGAAATTTCCTCATGGCTGACCATTTGTTAAATGAAGTCAATTTGAGGAAATTTCCTCATGGCTGACCATTTGTTAAATGAAGTCAATTTGACGAAATTTCCTCACGGCTGAGAATTTGTAAAATGAAGTCAATTTGAGGAAAAAATCCTCATGGCTCAGAATTAGAAAAATGTTGTGGATTAGAGGAAATCTTATGGCTGAGAATTTGCAAAATGCTGTCGATTTGAGGAAATTACCTCATGGCTGAGAATGCAGGAAATGTCAATTTCCCTTTCTCCGAGATCTAACAATACTCACCATTCTGTTACTTCTGATATACAGCTGGCCCTGACAGCGGCTCTAGGATTATAGACTTAGAAAGCTTTACCGACTCCTGGGAACCGGGTACTCGGCTCCCAACTGCCGAGTACCCGTTTACCATAGAGCTCATATTGTTTGCATAGCCACCAAACAAGAGAAAACTATGGCTTGCCTCCGTGGGGCTGGGAGGCTGGGTCTGTAACAGAATGGTGAGTATTGTTAGATCTCGGAGAAAGGGAAATTGACATTTCCTGCATTCTCCTTCGATCAATACTCACCATTCTGTTACTTCTGATATACACCAGATTTGATCAGTAACCTGGTGGGAAGGGGCAAGCCATAAATGCTAATTTTGCCCCTTGGAGAAAGATTTTAGACTTCAAACTTGACTAACGGAGACCTAAAAGGACCGTCAAGTTCACGGAACCGAATCACATTCACGTCACAGCCCCCCCCCCCCTTTTTTCCTCCTAAGAAAAGGGAGAGAACTAACGAACATGTATCTCGCCTGAAAACACCAATATGCCAAGAGGGTTAACTACTCCCTGCATATTCCATGTATTAGCCTGGGAATGAGCATGAATATATAAGATGAATGAACATGATACATATACATAATACAAAAAACTCTCACTTATTGAATTACCTTATGATAACAGGACTTCAGACGTACCGCCTCCAACCATTCACCGGTTCGGCCATCAGTGACACAATCTGGTTGACATCCTCTCGCCTGACCATGCCTGCTTTAGGTTCTTTTCTTACCAAAGTGAAAAAAGGGGAAAAGCAGTGTGGTCACTAACTATCGTTTCAAAACAGCTAAAGCGAGTGGATTGGCTGAGTCTGACACATCCCTCATATAGTAATCCGTGAATGAGGACTCACAGTGCCATTGTGCAACAGCCATGATGTCCTCTAACGGAACACCATTGTAAAGGGCGGTCGAGGCGGCTATTCCTCTGACATTGTGTGCCCTTACGCCCTGCACCTGGTGCCCAGTCGCCATCTCGTGAGTAGTCTGAATGCATTCGAATACCCAACGAGAGATAGTATCCATGGATGCGGCACCATAAGGCTTTTTATGGCAGATCCACAGATGTCTATCGTTCGACCGTAACGAGTCAGTCCGTTTCTTGTACTTAGTCAAAGCACGGACCGGGCACCAGACACTGGCATCACGATCAAACCTAGTTAACTTCGGTATAATGATCGGTTTGCCGGGATATCTCAAAGATTGGTTCTTTGACATAAACTCTGCTCTTGGCAGAAGACGCAGACCTTCTCCAGAAACAATAAATCGGTTCCTCTCTGCCGAAAGCGCATGGATCTCACTGCGCCTTCCAGCTGAGGAAGCTGCCAATAGAAAGACTGCCTTTAGAGTCAAATGCTTTAGACTAGCCGAACGCAACAGTTCGAAAGGGTGCTTGGCCAGTACATTAAGCACTAAAGATAGACTCCAGGCTGGAATGACTACCGGTTGTCTCGGGCGGAGATTGCTCATTCCCTTCAACATCACATTTAACTGGGCCACCTCTGGAGTATCCCAGTTGGCTAGACAAGGGATAACTGATGCCAAAGCTGACTTGTATCCAGCAACTGTGACGGGAGCTAGTCCTGAAAAGAACAGCTCACAGAGAAAGTCTGCTATTTGCTGAATAGTGGATTGAAAGGTATCAATACCCTTTTCTTCATACCAGTCTGCAAATCTGTAAACCTTGTTGTTATATGACTTGAAGGTTGACCTCCTTCTCACAGCCGCGATGAAATCAGCAGCCTGTCGAGAAAAGCCTTCCGACGTGGAACGCTGTTTGACAACATCCACGCAGTCAATTTGAACATTTCGGGACGCTCGTGTAGGAAGCGTCCCTTGGCCTGGGAGATTTTGTTCGGAATCTCGGGCAACTGCACAGGATTTTCCACCAGCAGATCTAGAAGATCCGTGAACCACGCCCTGCTCGGCCAATACGGCGCTATTAGCAGGACCAGACACGGTTCCTCCCTGACCTTCACCAAAACCTTCAGTAGAAGAATGGTGGGTGGGTACGCGTAAGCGTGCATCCCTCTCCAGCTTATCGCCAGAGCGTCTGTATCGACGGCATTTGGATCTGGAATCGGCGAGACATATGTCATGATTTGAGCATTTTCCTTTGTGGCGAACAAGTCCACGTTGGGTTTGCCCCAATGCTCGAAGATCCGTCGCAGAACCGGAGGGTTGAGGGACCATTCTGTTGGCAAGATTCTCTGTCTGCGAGACAAAGCATCCGCCAGAATGTTCAATCGGCCAGGAATATGAGCCGCTTTCAATACAACAGAGTAATTCCTGCACCATTGAATCAAGTGCCACACCCTGATGCACAGAGTGGGCGACCTGGTCCCGCCTTGGCGATTTATATATGATACTACTGTCGAATTGTCCGACCGTATCAATATCACCTTGCCCCTGATCATCGGAAGGAACTCTTCCAACGCCAGTTCCACTGCCATCATTTCCAACAGATTGATATGCAGCTGACTCTCCGGGAGAGTCCATGTGCCCGAGACCTGGTGTTCTCCCAGGCAGGCACCCCACCCTTCCAGCGATGCATCCGTGTACACGGACAGCTGGGGTGGGGTAGGTGCAGCGAAACCCCTAATAGGAGATTCTGACGCTGTTTCCACCATAGAAGATGCGATATTATCGGCTCCAAAACTGGCACCAGTTTTGACAGGGGTTCTGTTCTCTGTTTCCACAGAGACATCAGATACAACTGGATAGGCCTTCGCATTAGAGCAGCATACGGGATAACCTGCTCCATGGAGACCATCATGCCCAGCATCTGAAGGAACCGCCTCGCCTGAATGTGGTTTCCCACTCGAAAACTCCTGAGGATGGCTAACAGAGACACCACTCTGGGCTCTGACGGGTAAACCCTGCCCTCCTCGAGGTCGAATCGCATCCCCAAATAAACGAAATGTTGAGTGGGCGTCAACTCGGATTTCTCCTTGTTGACTATCCAGCCTCTATCTGAAAGTAACTTCAGAGTCAGAGAAGTATCCACGTTCAACCTGGCTGGCGAGTCTGCCTTGAGCAGCCAGTCGTCTATGTAGGTGTGTAGCCCCACGTTCTCTTTTCTGAGAAACGCTGTCACCGCAAGGACCACTCTTGTGAAAACCCTCAGAGCTGTCGACAGGCCAAACGGGAGAACTGTAAACTCCCATACTTGATTCTGAAACGCAAATCTCAGAAACCTGTGCCAACTCCGATTCATAGGAATGTGGAAATATGCATCTTTCAGATCGATCGATACACACCACATTCCTTTCCTCAATCCCGCCATTACCGACCTCGGCGTTTCCATCTGGAACCGAGGCGTATGGATAAACCAATTTAATGGCCTGAGATTGAGTATGGGTCTCCATCCCCGTGTGCTCTTGGGGACAAGGAACATGTTTGAATAGAAGCCTGGAGTGTTCCGGTTTGCTGGTTTTATTGCTCGCTTCAGAAACAAACCCGACACTTCCTTTTGAACGACTTCTAACTTGTCTGGCTCCCTTGGTACGGGTGTCCAGACAGGTGCCAAAGACAGATTTTGTGGTGGAAAGTCCCACCACTCCGGCATGTAACCCTGGGATAACCATCCCAGGACCAGACTGTCTGACGTCACACCTCGCCAGGCCTCGACGAAATGCATGAGCCTTCCACCCACCATAGACGCCTCGACGTCTAACGGGGTTGTCCGGCTCGCAGTCCGCCCCCCCCCCCCTTTCTTAACGAGAGAGAGTGAGAACCATTTCGTTCTAGGCACGACGGGTATAACTGGCACCGCTGTTCCTGTCGCACAGGCGCGGTCCAGGTGGATATGAAGGGAGCTTTCGTACCCTCAGGTACGCTTCGGCCCCTTCTGTCCACCCTTTGAGGCCTTACCCTTACCCTTCCCCTTGCCCTTCCCGCCCCTAGGGCGGTCAGGAGCAACATTGGGGAGGGTAGGCGCCTCTACAACCTTCCTGGGCTTCTTCGCCGGCGGCAGCTCCGAAAACCCAGCTGAAGCAGAAGTCGCAACAGGCCTGGCTTTCGCCTTGCCCTTATGCTTCTTCTGCTTCTTTGAAGGCTGTCCCGTTAGCGGTTTCCCCACAGCCCCTAGTGCGTGCGCTTGCCGCACTAGCTCTAGCTGTAGGTTTACCGCTAACCGATTCTGCGCGATACTGGCGGTATCCTCTAAGATGGCCCGCGCTTGGCCACCGAAGATGCTAGGCCCTGTCAGGGGCGTCCCAAGAAGACGCTCCCTGACTGCCGTAGCCGGACGCATATGGTCAATGACCATTTGCCTCCTGGACTTCGTCACTCGCGCTTGCACCCTTGCCAATGCGTCCATCGACAGCACCAAGCCGTCATTAACACATGAAAGCGCCACAGGTGGCACAGGGTGGCCTGCCCCCGCTTCAGCCCACACCGACTGAAGGAGACGATAAGAATGATTGACAGCGCTCATCGCTGCCCTCACACCCTCATCGCATAGGGACAGGACTTCTTCCTGGTGTACTTGAGACTTATCCACTAGTGCCGGACCGGGGCCACCCGACCCGGCACTCTGGACTCCCAGTACCCATCGGTCATCCTCCGTGACCGACGGGACTACACCATACCTGTCGTATTCCCCCCCGCGGAATACGACATCTTGCCCGCACCTCCCTGGAGGCCGCAGGGAGCTGACCCTTGGTCATTAGTTGTTTGCTATAAATAGCATCCAACAAATCCATGAACCGTGGATCCAGTCCCACTGACTGGATCCGGGCCGCGGGCAAAATCCCCGTCCTAATCGACGCAACCGACGGACGGGGCGCATCTTCATCGGCCGTGGCCGAAACCACAGACGGGTCAACCCTGGCTAGCCACGCCAGAGCATCTGACCAATCTACCTCCGACGAAGACACCCCCGCAAACACGTCACCCGTTGACGTGCTCACGGGTCTGCCAGCCACGGCCTCCCGGCAAGGAGCCACGGCTGACACGCCAGGCACTCCGCTACCACACGGTTCCGCCGCCACCCCATGAAACACTGGTCCATGGGGTAGGTCCGCACGGAAAACCGTACGGACCCGTAACAGTCGCGGAACCATAGCCAGACATGGGCGCCAACGCCACCCCACGTCCGGCTGCCGGACCAGGCGAGATAGGTGAGTACCACGCCTGGCCCGGCACACCCGTTCCCGTGACGGCTGGTGACAAACCAAGCCGCCCGGAACCGGTGCACGGTAACGGATTGGCCTCAGCCGCAGGCGGAGCCGCTGACCTGGCTTGCGCCAAACCAGACAAATGGAGGCCGGTTCGGTCCAGGACGGAATCAACCTCCATATTCTCCACCTGCGGCTTCACGGGCCGCAGCAACCTCTCCTCCTCGGCCTCCTCGTCTTCAGACTCCGAAGAGCCGTCACTAGACGAGTCAACCGTGGAGCCGTCCTGGCGGACGGCTCCCACACCTGACGGACCGGCCACCGCTACTGGACCACCCGGAGGTGGCCACAGAGAGACAGAACCCGTCTGGCCGAAGCCAGGCGGGACTGCCAGGGGGCCGTACGAGACGGCCCCCTCGGTAACCAGTCCAGAATCCTGTCCAAGGACAGGATCCGTACCAGGCATGGGGAGAAACTGCCCCCCAACCTTTGGTAGCAGGGACGACACCAGCGTGGGCAGAACGCTATGCAGAAAACCCTGCATAGCCGGACCAAACCACGCCGGCGGTGCCATCTCCGCCACCTCCAGCTGGGGATGTGGAGCACCCCCACCGGCCGAACCGGGCGCTCCACGATTTCGTCTCAGACCGCCTGACCCCGCGTCAGACCCAGCCAAGTCCTTCTGGGCAAGGAACTTAACCATCATCTCGACGGACCACACTGCACAAACATTACACCTATGATCTATATTACACAGGGAACACCTAAAACAAGCATGGTCCTTGAACACTACACGGACAAACTTATGGCATTCGTCACATGATGGCGGGGCTGGCTTGGCCTATAACATAAGCACAAACCTACAATAAACATGCGGAACGAGACCCGGATGGAAGGCAGACAATTAATTTTCAAATAATTTTGACTCATAAATTAACCGTAACCTCCCCGCACCCCACCCCGCCACGTTACAACAACGATCGCATTGATTATGACGACAAGAACGCGGCGGGCATCAAACACACCCATAATAGATCCTCCAGGATGTGTAACGGCTCCAGGAATCATATCGCATAGCATTCGGGGTATATTTACTAATCAATATAAATTATACTCCTAACGAAAGCAGCACGATATGTGAAGAAAACAACAAAATGTATAACAAACTGCTGTATCACACGGTAAAACCGCAGACCACGCATCTACTCAAGAATTTTGAAACCACCGATCATTGCAAACCGATCGTGATCGCACGTAAACTTGATCATTCTAAAGTTTCCGGTACCATTTTTAGTACGCAGCACCCAGAACAAGATGCGCGAATTAATGAAAAAAATTTTCTTCACATAAACATCCGAGCGACCGGGTGTGACGTCACCCGCTCGGATTCTACGGAGAAACGACGTCAGCCGATATTCGTGTTAGAAATACCGTAGCAAACACCTATTTTCAAATCTGCCGATCGCCTGTTGGGGGTTAAAGAAGGCGATCGTCTGGCATATATCGTTGTTAGCACACGTCCCAGATTCTATGGGGTCAGAAATTGGAACATGCGACACAACGAAATTTAGAGACCTAAGTCTTTTACCTATGGATAATAAAGAACGATACAACCTGGTTATCTTCGGCGGTATTCTCCATAGTCCTTAGTTAATCCTTTCACGAACACACAAACTATCACAGATTAAAGACTTAGATTTTCTTTCACAAAAAACCCACTAAAATCCTTAATGCAGAAAGCATGTATTGCTCTATGCAAACAAGAATGAGCTCTATGGTAAACGGGTACTCGGCAGTTGGGAGCCGAGTACCCGGTTCCCAGGAGTCGGTAAAGCTTTCTAAGTCTATAATCCTAGAGCCGCTGTCAGGGCCAGCTGTATATCAGAAGTAACAGAATGGTGAGTATTGATCGAAGGAGAATTTGCAAGCTTAGGTCAAGCTGAATTACAGGCCTCCATTAAACCCGTAACTGTTACAAACTTCTTTTAACACTTTTATTGCTGAAAAGGAAGTTTCCAGTAAACGTTTTACTGCTGAATGGCAAGTTTCCATTAACCCTTTTACTGTTGAATTGCAAAGCGCAATTAACACTTACAGCTGAATTGCAAGTTTCAATTAACCTTTTTACCGCTGAATGTCAAGTGTCCGTGTTAACCCTTTTTCTGCTGAAATGCAAAGCACAATTAACTCATTTACTACTGAATTACATATAACAATTAAAACTTTTACTGCTGAATTACAAGTTTCAATTAACCGTTTTACGACTGAATTGCAAGGTGCAATGAAGCCTGTTACCGCTGAGTTTCAAGGCACAATTAACACTTTTCCTGCTGCATGGCACATATCAATTAACACTTTTACTACTGAATGGCAAGTGTCAATTAATCATTTTATGTACACACACACCAAGCACCCCCATCCCAACCCCCAAGCCCTATCCCGTAAGACATAAGCTCATAAGCTAATGTCGGACGTACGCCTATTTAATACCACAACGGCGCACTAGCCATGGATAATTTGCATTCTTCAAAGCTATGCATGTTGGTTGTTGCTTCTATTATAAACATTTGTTCCCACAAGAGAAATTTTAAAGTATCCAACTGAATATTTCTTACATCACAGGAGGATCAATGGAATATGGGTTATTGATGTGCATGTTGAACAAGAGGCCAGAGGGCCTTGTTTCTCAACTGCCTAATACTGAGACTGTATGCAATACAGGTTGCTTCTAGAGAATACATAAATAATTTTCTGACTCAATAGTTTATTAGCTCACCTGGCCAGAATGGCCAAGTGAGCTTATGCCATGGCGACCGTCCGGCGTCCGTCCATCCGTCTGTCCATCCGTCCGTCAACTTTGGGCATAGGGATCCAAGTTTGTTCAAACGAAGCCGATCGGCCAATTTGGCCCGTGGCCAATTTGGATTTCGGCCAATTTTAGGAAATGTCTAAAAATCTTCTCCGAAACCGCTTGGTGGATTGAAGCAAATCCCATGAAATATGATCTAGGGCAAGAGCTGAACCAAGTTTGTTCAAGGAAACAAATGGTTCAGTGGCCATTTTGGTTGACCTAGTTTTAGCGAAAATGACTTCTCCAGAACCGCAGAAGAGATCAGGCCGAAATTTGGCAGATATGATTAGGGACTAAAGGCCATTAAACTTTGTTCAAGGGAAGTTGATCTGTCAAAAAACATGGCTGCAGTGGGCCAATCAAAATACAGCATGTTTGGCGGCCATATTGGATTTTTTTATTTGATGGATTTTGAGGCTGAAATTGGTTTTATATATGTTTTTGGGTATTCTGATCACAAATCTGCAATTTTCAAAGCTGTCGGATGAACGGTTTGGCAATCATTTTCGATCATTTTCCTGCCGAAAGCTCCCATACTAAGGCAATGGGAAATTTAAAATGTCTACGTCTCGAGAACTACTGGGCCGATTTCAATTATATATGGCAGGAAGCATCCTTAGGGTGTAGAGATTCAAATTTGTTCAAACGAAGCCGATTTTTAGAAACGTCTTTAAAAATCTCCGAAACCGCTTTGTGGATTGAAGCAAATCCCATGAAATATGGTCTATGGCAAGAGCTGAACTAAGTTTGTTCAATGGAACCTGCTTGGCCAAATGGTTCAGCGTCAATTTTGGTTGACATAGTTTTAGCAAAAATTACTTCTCTAGAACAACTGAAGGAATCAGGTCGAAATTTGGCAGATGTTATTAGGGACTAAGGGCCATTAAACTTTGTTCAAGGGAAGTTGATCTGTCAAAAAACATGGCTGCAGTGGGCCAATCAAAATACAGCATGTTTGGCGGCCATATTGGATTTTTTTATTTGATGGATTTTGAAGCCAAAATGTGTTTAGTACAGGGTTATGAGTATGCTGATTTCAACCATGCCATTTCTGAATCTATCAGATAAACGGCTTGGCGGCATGTAGTAAAATTGGCATTTAGTACAGGTGGTCTTTATAGCATGTAACTGCATTCTAAAACCCTTGTAATCATTTGACAGAGTGACCAAACTCACCTAGCAGCAGTTGTTCACTAGTTCAAAATAATAATTTGACTGAAAGTCATTGCTGCCTTAGAATGCAACAACTTTCTGTCATATAAATATCAAAGTAATCAAAGTTATAGATGTCAGCACACACAATACATATTTTAGATATTTAGCCAGCATAGGAAAACATTTAATCTTGTAATTTAAAACCACAACTCTAATTCCCAAGATTGAAATGAAATTAATACCCTGTGAGGTAGTAAGCTGATGAAGCGTACCATATTCACATACTGATTCTAAAAGATTTATTTAATTAATTCATCATTAACCCTGTCACGATCCTTAAGTGGAAAAGTCAAGCCAGATAAAAAGTTTTCAAAAATTTAATAACAATTCATAAAATGACCACAAATAACATACTATATAGGCCATGCACACAGCAAATCATTCGCTTACACGTTCTTCCGTATTCATGCACCATTCAGACACAACACACGCATAATCCATGCATAAATCACACAGTTCACACAGCTTACACCCGATTCACATACAAATCACACAATATGGTCACACACTTCATTTACATACAATACAACCCATCACACGATTTTATAAGCAAACGTACGCTAGAACACCACGAGCAACTACACCTTAGAATGTACACATCAGTACTAACGGACGTACGCACAATATATAATATATAACCGTAGGTATTAGATAGACAACATAATTATATAAAAATTAAAACTAGATTGACAATACTCTACACAATATAAACTACTCATATAATACAAATAATTATGGAAATGTTCACGGACTTGGGGGGGGGGGGGTTAATTGACTGTTACGTTTAACTGTTACTGGATGTTGATGACGATTACGACACTAATATCATTGCACACGAACGGACGTTGACGATGATGAAGACGATGACGGCAATGATAGTACTGACACGATGATGACGAATGTTTCTAGTAATTGACGACGATGACGACGATAATGGCAATGATAGCAATGACACAATAATGACGAATGTTTCGTGAAATTGAAGACGACGACAATAGCGGGAATGACACGATACTGACGAATGTTTCTTGAAATTGAAGACGACGACAATGACGGTAATGACACGATACTGACGAATGTTTCTGCGCAACTCGCAGGTGATGATATGTGACACAGATGTTAACGGTAATGACGACGACGATGATGATGACGAAACAGTGACGATAATAGCGACGACGATGTTGACACGACAATACAGGTCTGCGCAACTCGCAGGTGTTAATCGTTGACAGATAAGATGACAATGACGACGACGGTGACGACGACGACGACGACGATGATGAGACGATAGGCAAGTCTGCGCAACTCGCAGGTGATTTTACCACACACACGTTATACAGGGTCGGCTTTACTCACACGCCAACCAATACACAAGATTTCCGACCAAGAAATCACAGCCTGTCCGGACCCAGACTGGACACTACAATACAAATATAACCATGTTAAAGTATGTGTTTACGATAGGGTAAATCACACTTACTACCACATGACAACAACATTGACGAGACATATGGATAATAAGAACAACGCTCGTTAACATGCATTTCTAATTTTACTGATTAACCCTTTTCCACTGACAGACTGACTCTGAAACCATACTACGAGTAAACGATAAAATGGTGTTCATTTTGAAGCTAACGAGACTGGAACTCATTGCCCATGTATTGTGCAATAGCTTCCCGTTTCATTATCTTCAGAATAGACACACAATATACTAGGAATTTTGCATAAGGATATGCATACAGCAGGATAAGGGTTAAATACACAACATATTTGAACAGAACGACATGATATAGGTATGTTTTGAAGCCACAACTTACTATACTGAAAAGCTACATATTACAACATCGCAAATTTAAGAGAACTTATTGGACACGTTTTGGCTCAAATAACAATTTTGAAAACATACTTATATGACGTCATAGATTGACAGAAACAGACATCGTATAAAATTATCAATACTCACATAATCCAATTGAATAAGAAATATATGACGATTACAATCCGGTATTTCTAATACATATGACTTCAAAACACATAAATTACTATATATGAAAAGTTATACATACGCCGTTCAAAATTCACTCAGGTTGCAAACACTTGAACACCGTACACCTGGCAGACTTTCAAACGACTGTACCAAGCACTAGGAAATGATCATGCCCGTCACCTTGCAGTTCATTCTGAACCCAAGCGCATTCCTTTCAACAAAGACACACACACCGCTACTCCAAGCACCAACACTTCTTACACACACACGTAGCTATTTACATAAAATATTGTAGCGAAAATGGAGAAAAAACTGCTGCAATGATTTATCGCGAATTTTGAATTCAGATCGTGACAAACCCTTTAACATATCAGCAAAAAGGGCTTCTGTAGTGATCTTGAGAAATGTTCATTTGCCAACTAAAAGAAGACGGTTTTCGAAAATTTCCCACTGAAATGACTGGCTCGATAACCGAGCCAGTCATTCCAGTGATAAATTTTCAAAAATAGTCTTCTCTTGGTCTGCAAGTGGACATTTTCTTTGAGAAAATTTAAATTGTCTTGAATAAATTTGAGGGTTAAAGGGTTAAAGCCAATTAATTCTAGCAATGAATTTAGTTGAGTATTGCGTTATTCACAAGTTTTGTTGGATAGCATGTAGCATGGTGACGACCATTTTGAAAATAGTTTTGGTGACGATATCTGTTACTGTCAAGTGCAGCAACAGTTTTCAGCCTGACTATTCAACCCTTGTCACACAAATGTCTAAAGATTAATTGTTACAAAGCCATTATTAGAAAGGCTGCTATACAGTTTGTAAACACCATTGCTGTCATAGACAGTGCTGTTGCTGTTATATAATTGACAGCAACAGCTTACACAACCCTTATTTCCAGTTAAATGCGGTAATAAGATTCGCTTCTTATCAATTTATTAGCTCACCTGGCCAGAATGGCCAAGTGAGCTTATGCCATGGCGACCATCCAGCGTCTGTCCGGCGTGCGGCCGGCCGTCCATCCATCTGTCCGTCAACTTTTTTTAATAACTTCTCAAGAACCACTGGGCCGATATCAATTATATTTGGCAGGAAGTGTCCTTAGGCCATAGGGATCCAAGTTTGTTCAAACAAAACCGATTGGCCAATTTGGCCGGTGGCCATCTTGTTTTGGTTCTAATAGGATTAACTAAATTTGACCTATATTCCTAACCCACAGTTTTCAGAGATCTTTCAATGTGTTTGTAAAAGTAGTAAATAGCAAATCGACCAATTTAAATCTATTCCCATTCATTCCTGTAGGATTTTCATGAGTTGTGAAAATCCAAGATGGCAGCTTAAAGAATCGACCAATAGAAACTCTGAATGATAGTTCTAGAAATTATTACCATAAGGGGTACTTCTGGGCAAATATGCATAAAATTGGGCCATGGATTAAGGATTAGTAGTGTTTAACAAGATTTCCAGAAATAAATCTGACCAATCAAAATTCTGAATAGAGGTTCTGGAGCATACCACCATAGGCTTCTTCCAGCCAAATTCAGTTGAAATCCACCCAGTAGCTAAGGAGAAGATGCGTTTTGACATGTTTGACAATTTCTGGTAATTTTTTAAAATAAAATCTAAGATTTTCGCCCAAAAAATTAACCAAGCAAAGTTCTGAATAGAAGTTCTGTTATGAACCAGCATAGGGACCTTCTAGCCAAATTCGGTTGAAATCCAGCCAGTGGCTAATGAGGAGATGCATTTTAACACTGTTCCATAAATTCTTCATAAAATCTCAAATTTCTACCCAAAGAAATTGATCAATCAGAAAATCTGAATAGAAGCTCTGGAGCCTAGGCTCATAGAATCCTTCCAGCCAATTTCGGTTACAATCGGTCAAAGCATAACGGAGGAGCTGCGATTTGACGGATGGATAACAGGCGAGTTAAAAAGAAAATCATGGAAGCCTTCATTACTGGAGAAATGTATTGACATATAGTTATTACAATCTGAATGATATAATCAACAAGAGGCCCAAGGGCCTGTGGCGCTCACCTGGCCCATTAGCATTTGAACCGTTTGCATTTAAATAGACATCATGGATAATTTTCGGAAAATCCAAAAAAAATTTACTAATCAAAATTCTCATTTGATTTCTTCAGCCTATCATCATCGGGTTGTTCCACCCAAATGTGTTTGATATCGAGCTGTGGTAGTGGTGGTAGCGATTTAAAGCCTTCTGGAAAATTTATGGAAACTCCAAGGTGGCTGCCGAAAAAAGTGCCTAATCAAAACACCCATAAGAAGAAGGTCGCAAGTCAGAAGTTGGTACCGCAAAAATGGTGGACTTGTTACACTTTATAGATTTTTCTTGGGTTCAAATTCTATTATCTTTTGAAATCTTGCACCCAGAAAAGAAAGTAAGGCATCATAGCACTGCTAATTATCTTCCCCTTCAGATAAGACCATTCCGATGTCATTTGACTTAATAATAAGAGAATGTGCTCCAATACGTCCACCTATGTAAGAGGTGGACTAGGTGGCGGAGGAGACGGTGGCAGAGTAATTTTTTAAACTTAGGTGAACATTGGAGTATAACTCTCTTATTAGCAATTCAAATGACATGGGATTGGTCTTATCTGAAGGCAAAGGTAATAAGCATAGTAATTCTATCTTACTTTCTTTTCTAGGTGCAGCACTTCAAAAGAGAATCAAATTTGAACACAAGATAAATTTATACAAAGATTAACGAGCCCATAATTTTTACTTATGACCAGGTATCACTTAGACAAATCGGATATCACTTCAGATCGGGAACAGGCGCAATTTTTCAGATGAGATGAACACAAAAAAATACATTCTGTGTCATGTACCGCTTGGGCATTAGATTACTTTCCTGCTTTGTTTCCATTGCATACAGGGACAGACATTTTTTTCTGAGTGTGAGAAAACCAATTATGTTGAACCATTTAGTCTATTTTCGTTCTTGGACAATACTTGTGATGGTTGTAATAACTCTCGTGACACAAAGACATTAGAAACATACACAAACTGAGGCTGTATACAACTCAATATGTGATATAATTTGCATGGACAGTGCAGCGGCTGTAAGACCAAATGTTAACTCGATGAGTGACTATTTTCTGTTTCACGTTACCTCTGATGGTGTGGGTTGTCTCAAGAAATCGTTACTACATTTGTAGTTCAGGACACGTGTAACAAACCAACATTGTTCATGTTTATTACTATATTTTCATTAAATCAAACAAGAAACCTGTGCTCAGGATTCATGACCATGAGGATACATGTACCATCTATAGCTACTCTTGTGAAGCATTTTTTGTACAGCAAAGTGTTTGATTTTATTGAAAAACTTCTCATCTTGGATATCTTCATTTAGATATGACAGAGTTACATAATTTGAGTATTTTGTGTTAAAGGTCTCTAGCTTTGACAAATAAGTTTAACTCCTAGCACTCTGACATCAAAGATTAAATTTTTTAAACTGTTTTCAAAGACAAATTGATGCACATTTTGGAAACAATTATGGTGGAAGATGTTGCTGCAACACCTTCCACCAAAATTGTTTCCAAAGTGTACATGCCAGTTTGTTCGCTAGTGTCTCAGTAAAAAAAGAGAACTTTGACATGAGAGTGGTAAGAGTTAATATTATATATGTGTTATTTCTGACATTTCCTTTAGTTTATTTTGTAGATATAATAGAAAATACAATCTTATGAATATTTTGCAAAAAACTAGATTCAATTTGGATAGAAAACAAAAAAGTTATAGATTCTTTATCACACAAGGGGTGTTTTTGAGAAAACGACAAAAAAGTTAAAGCTTTTCAATGCATTCCCAATGTAATGCCACATGTTCACACACATGCCTTCAACACTATAATAGATAAACACACTTAGTTTGCAGTTTTTGGAAGGGACTCATGTCTACATTTAGCCCCAAAATTATATAAAAATTGTCCATTTTGACAATGAAATAAAAGTTTTTAAGAACAATTTATGACATGCGACCAGAAGTCTAAGTCGATCACCATAGGATGATTCCTCCCAAGGTTCGTTGAGATCTGGCCATTGATTAGCATTGTAAAGTATTTCTGGAAAATCCAAAATGGCTGCCAGATTGACCAATCAAAATTCTGTATATACGTTCTGAAGCCACCCTCCTTCTAACTGATTTCACAAAACATTTGGAAAAGCCAAGATGTGTGCCGAAAAAATTGAGCAATTCAAATTCTGTATACAACTTCTGAAGCCTACCACCTAGTGTCCTTCCATCCAAGTCTGGTTGAAATCTCCCAAGCAGTTAAGGAGGAGTAGTGTTTAAAACAATTTTCAGTAAATTTTTCTTAAAATCTAAGAGTTTAACCCAAAAAATTGACAAATACAAATTCTGTATAAAAGTTCGGAAGTCCACACCCTAGTATCCTTTCAGCCAAAATAGGTTGAAATCTGCCAAAATGTTAATGAGGAGATATGTTTTGACACTTTCGGTAATTTAAAAAAATAAAACCTACGACTTTCACCAAAAGAAATTGACCAATCAAAAATCTGAATAGATGTTCTAGCCCCTACCTCCATAGGATCCTTCTGGCCAAATTTGGGCGAAATCTGTCAAGATGGATATACATGTAGGTTTTGATACTTTACGGTAATTTAAAAAATAAAATCTACCATTTTCAACACAAAAATTGACCAATCTGAATAGATTTTCTAGAGCCTACAATCACGATTTGATCCATCCAGGAAAATTTTATTGAAATCTGTCAAGAAGTTAAGGACGAGAGGCATTTTGACACATCCGGGTACATTTTCGTTACAAAGATCTAAGATTTTAACCCAAAAAATTGACCAATCAGAAATTTGAATAGACGTTCTAGAGCCTACTACGATATGATCCTTCAGGAAGATTTAGTTGAAATCTGTCAAGAAGCTAAGGAGGAGAGATACATGTTGACACTCTGGTGTAAATTCTTTACAAAATCTAAGATTTTCACCCAAAAAATTGTCCAATCAAAAATCTGAATAGAAGATCTAGAACCTACATCGATAGAACTGCTTCAAGCCAAATTTGGCTGAAATCTCTACAGAAGCTAAAGAGGATGCGTTTTGACACTTTTTGGTAGATTTTTTACAAAATCTAAGATTTTCACCCAAAAAACTGATCAATCAAAAATTTGAATAGATGTTCTAGAGCATATCTCCATAGAATCCGTCAGACCAAATTTGGCTGAAATCCATCAAGAAGCTAGAGATGCATTTTGACACTTTCCGGTAAATCTTTATAAAATCTAAGATTTTTGACCCAAAAATTGAAAAATCAAAAATCTGAATAGAATTCTAGCACCTCCCTTGGTAGGACCCTTCTAGGCAAATATTATTAAAATCTGGCAAGCGGTTTAGGAGGAGATACATTTTATGCAAAAGTTCGCGGACAGACAGACGGATGGCGGGCGATCACCACGTCATAGGCCCACTTGGCCATTCTGGCCAGGTGAGCTAAAAACTGAACATGTATCACCTGAATATCTATTATAAGATGAGGTGAGCTTTCGTTTAAAGTACAAGAATGTGTGAGAACGAGAGGCCAGTGGATAGGTGGGAGTTGGCAGAAAGGATGTGTATGGTTTTTGGATTGATTCACTTGAGTCTTATCTAGGAACAAGAGGCCTAAGGGCCTGTGGCGCTCACCTGGATCATTGGCATTTAAACCATTTTCATTTAAATAGACATGATGGATGATTTTTGGAAAATCCAGGACGGCGACAAAATATTGACCAATCAAGATTCTCGTTTAATATGTTGAAGCCTACCATCATAGGATCAATCCACTAATGTTTTGTTGAAATAGTACAATTTTTTACAGAAAAGGAGTACAAGACTCTCAGAAAATCAGAGATGACTGCCAAAACATTGACCTATTAAAATACTGAATACAATTTCTAGAGGCTACCACAATAGGATCCTTCCAACCAAATGTGGTTGAAATTGCCCAAGCGATTAATATATCAATTACGAGGGGATTGGACAAATTTGTCCTTGTTTTATATCACTGTGAATAAAAGTAGAATTAGATTTGTATATTAAAGTTAAAATAAGAAAACAACAGCTGTTATCATTGTTAACAGCTGTTGTTTTCTTATTTTAACTTTAATCTACAAATGTAATTAAACTTTGATTAACAGTGATATGAAACAAGGACAAATTTGTCCAATACCCTCGTCATTGATATAATTTTCAAACGGGTCACTGTGAGGTTGAAAGTGTCTATTTTGATGTTGAGGTGCAACCTCCTGGGCATTCACTATAAGGTGTGATCACCATTCAACTGTGCTTCCCTCACTCCACCTCACGCTCAATGTTCTTAATAATCATCAGAGGGAATCCAGGCTGTCATAGCTTTATAAAATTTGGCTGACTTCTTGACTATTTTGAAAACTAATTTTAACTTCTGTCCAGTCTATTCTTGTTCTGGTACACCATCCAGTGAAATTAGAGAAAACCTGAGACTTTGAAATATAACAACCATAAAACCATATAACAAATATTATGTGTTATTTGTGATTTTTTGAAAGAAAATATACCTATCACAAAGACAGTTTTTCTGGTCACAAGAACTCTACCATGATTTCTGTTCAAATATTCCAAGCATTAGTAGTGAATTACACATGTATTAGTTACCATCCAGACTCCTTTAGGCTGACCCCTTTAAAACTCATATCAGCCAAAATGACTTCTGCAGTGGTCTTGAGAAATTCCCATTTGCAGACAAGAGAAGACTATTTTTGAAAATTTACCACTGGGATGACTGGCTCAATAACTGAACCAGTCATTCCAGTGCTTAATTTTCAAAAATAGCGTTCTCTTGATCTGCAAATGAAAATTGTATTTGAGACCATGCCATGCAAGTACAAAACTTTCAGTTAGACCTACAACATCATAAGTTTATTCACGCCAGGCCTTGCACTACAAATCCACTATTAGTAAAGGGTGATACAATAAAAAAAATCCCCATATTAAAGAAACGGAACTGCATAGGTAAATATCATCAATTTTGACCTACAACATCATAAGTTTATTCACGCCAGGCCTTCCACTACAAATCTAATATTAGTAAAGTTCATAAATGAGGAGATCGACACTTTTCTTGATGCTTTATTCCAGGAAATGAAGGGCATACCCTCAGGATTTGTGAAGTTCCAACACGCAATCAAGAACTATCTGCGGGGATGGGAACTTCCTGGACATGGGGAGGCAGATCCAACAGATTTCCTGGATAAAAACCTGGGCAAGATCGAGAGGAAGTTGGTGGAAGAGGTCCTCGACCTGAAAGGGTTGAAGTTCTTCCTTGCTCTCAAGATCACCCTCCACAAGGAGAAGAAAGATGGGGCAGAAGTCACCACAAATCCCCAGTTCTGGTCTAAGCAGCATGCCATCATGAAGGCAAGCGATTTTAGCGAGGCTGTGAAGGAGGCCAAAGCCAAGAAGTTGCTGCAAGACCTTGAGAACTACACTCGCAAGGGTTCTGGCTGGGCAGTCGACCCGTTTGATATATTGTACCTCGACATCGCCAGATATCAGCCACTACGTGGTGGGTCCTACATCGATCTCCCTGCTTCGATTAAGCGAAAACATGCCGCGGTTAATGTTCAGAACAATGATGACCACCGCCTTCGCTGGTCTCACTTGGCTGCTGCTTATCCTACAGACAGTAATCCCCAGCGGACATCGAAGTAATTAGGGCACTGGGACACCCTTGATTTCAGCAGTGTAGACTCTCCAACCTCTCTCCACCAGTTTAAGTGTGTTGAGCGGCAAAATGGTCTGGCCATTAATGTATTTGGGCATGACAAGGGTGTCTACCCACTGCAGCTGAGTGAGGCTGACCCAGACGTTCCGAGGACAAATCTGCTGCTTATTGAGAAGGGCGGCAAGTAACATTATACCTGGATTAAGGACATGAATCTTCTGCTCTGTGACCAGAGTCGTCATAACGATCGTAAACACTTTTGTGAACGTTGCCTATATTGCTATTCCCACGAAGACCTCATCAAGCACAAACTGGAGTGCTGTGGTATCAGTGACAGACCAATGTATATAAGAATGCCTACAGAGGACAGGAAGATTCTACAACTAATTCACCAACTACCATAAGCAACTCAAGGTGCCATTCATCATCTATGCCGACTTTGAAACCCTAACAACCAAGATTGAGGGGCCAGAGGCGAATCCGTCTCAGAGCAGCACACAGAAAACGCAACACCATGAGATCTGTGGGTTTTCATACATTGTGGTCCGCTGTGACGGTGTCAGTGAACCACCAGTGCTATATCGTGGAGAAGATGCAGCTAAGGACTTCCTGAATCGATTGGCATGGGAAGAGGAGAAGATAACGACCGTGCTCGCCGACCCTAAGCCGATGGAGATGACCAGAGAGGACTGGCGAGCTCATAAAACCACGGTCAGTTGGCATGTCTGCGACAGACCATTAGCTTGATCTTCAGGTGATGAAGTCATAGATAGTGTTAGAGATCACTGCCACATCACTGGTCTCTACCAGGGATCAGCACACAATATGTGTAATCTAAAGCTGCGCCTCAACTCGTCAGGACGACAAGCCACCACGATCCCAGTCGTGTTCCACAACCTGCATAGGTATGATTCTCACCTCATCATGCAGGCCATCTCCCAAACAGAGGGACAGATCAACTGCATCCCCAACAATATGGAGAAGTACATCTCCTTCAACCTCCGTCGGCTGCCGTTCATCGACTCGGCTCAGTTCCTTTCAGCATCACTTGACAAGCTAGTTCAACAACGTTCTCACTTACAAAACAGTATGAACCCAGCACTGCCAAGCTTGAGCTCCTGCTCCGCAAAGGTGTATACCCCTTTGAGTACATGGATGGGTGGCACCGTTTCAATGAGACCTCTCTCACCTCAAGCTGCTTTCTACAGTAAACCCTCTGGCGAGGGAATATCTGACAGTGACTACAACCACGCACAGGCTGCCAGACCATGGGAGACTATCATGACCTCTATCTGCGGTCTGACACACTGCTCCTTGCAGATGTTTTTGAGAACTTCCGCATCACGTGCCTCCAGCAGTGTCATCTGGACCCAGCACACTATTACACGAGCCCGGAGCTGGACCTCCTCACTGACTACGACATGCATCTCTTCATAGAGAAAGGACTCAGGGGTGGTGTATCAATGGTCAGCAAACGCTATGCTAAGGCAAACAGCCCATTGGCCTGCGGCTTATCCCGTGTATGAGGTTGAAGAAGGTGCACAGGACTCTATGCTTTAATCAGTCACTGTGGATGGAGCCATATATAAGGTTAAACACAGAGCTCCTTAAGATGGCCAATAGTGACTTTGAGAAGGATCTCTACAAGATGATGGATAATGCTGTCTTCGGTAAGACCATGGAGAACTTGCACAAGCAGGTGGATATCAAGCTAGTGCGGTCATCTGAGGAGGACAAGCTGCGCCACCTAATAGCCAAGCCTAACTTCTCCCGTGTTCGATGATGATCTAGCTGCCCTACACATGTACACGACGAGCCAGCTACTGAACCGCCCTGTCTATGCAGGAATGTCCATCCTGGAGCTCTCGAAGCACCAGATGTATGACTTTTACTACAACGAGTGAAGTAACTATATGGTGTCAACTGTAAGCTCCTGTACACAGACACGGACAGCCTCCTGCTGGAGATCCAGACTGAGGATGTCTATGCTGATATGGCTACGCTGAGCGACCTCTATGATACAAGCGACTACCCAGTAACACACCCGCTGCACAGTGCTGCCAACAAGAAGGTCATGGGCAAGATGAAGGATGAGTGTGCCGGTGTGCCAATCCTGGAGTTTGTTGGTCTGCGCCCGGAGATTTACGCAATCACGCGGTCGGGTGAGCAGGAAATCAAGAAGGCAAAGGCTGTGCACATGGCTGTGGTTAGTCAGATTTGCTATGAGCAGTACGAGGAATGCCTTCTTCCACCATGGTATGGACATGCTGCAAAGTGAGGGTCACCACCTCTACAGGGTCTACCAAAACAAGATAAGCTTCAGCCCCTCAGACACAAAGCAATGGATCGCTCCTGATGGTATTCACACCCTGACTTATGGTCACGAGGATGCCATCACTCCAATGGAATGTTGAAGAGCTGCTGGTATGAGCATCATGTGACATCAACCAACAGTCAGTGGAGGATGTCTACTCGCCGTAAGCACTCCTGGTGGAGGTAGCTGGGTGCCTGTATGGATAAGCTGAAGCTCCTCTCACACAAACGGCTGCCTAGGACTGCTCCGCACTCCGTGCTGGTGTGTCAGGTAGTGCAGCGTAGGCTGTCCAGCCATATCCACATACCTGTCAATTTTGTGTAGATCTATCAACCAGTTGGGATCAGTCGCTCGCCTACGTCCACCATCCAACTCGCCAGGCTCATACAAATACCGAACCAGGAAATCGGACGGAAGTCTGTTCTCAGAGCACAGTCGTTCCGACTGTTGAACAGGCTTCTGTATTATCAGTCTAGTAACCTCAGCATTGGATCTCTCCACCACAATGGTCAACCCTCTCACCCATACCCTGGAATAAGCGCCAATTGAGACAGCCATCTCGTGAGCATACTGATGTGGGAACAGCCTCTCTGTCAGTGTCTGGTTCCACCACTCAACGATAGCCTGGAAATGGTGATGTCTCACCTCGCCTCGCCTAATTGCCACACCATGTTTCCACATGAGGGCTGCAGTTTCACCTCTAAACTCCTTACCCTCATTAACTTGCAGCAACTCTGGCCACTGTAGGGAATTTTGTGAGTCCTCATAGATATTCTGGAACCCGGTAACTGTCTGACCCACAGACTTATCCATGAGAGACACTGCCGCCTTGGATCTACTGGCGACCTCGACGATGGTGAGGCATACATGTAGGTCTTGCATGTTCCTCTGGAACATACCCGATCATGCAGAAGGAACAGCACATCAGCCTGATGGACTCTGTTCGGAACAGGTTCATCGAAGTGTGCATACCGAATGTGCCGTGGATGAGGTCTGTAGATCTGCCACAGCGCCTGCTTGGTAAGCAACTGGCTAACCATCTCCAAGGTGGATCGATGCCCCTTGCGACGTGCAGACTCGATATATATAGCATGTCTTAAATGTTTAACAGCCCAGATGACTGCAAGTGCTATCACAACATACGGGAGCCATGGACCGACAACGTCAAAGAATGTGCCTACCCCTGAGGCAATGGCTGGAATAGCCTCAGAGATCTTCTCAACTCCATGGAGGGCATTGTTGGCGATTTTGCAGACCGTCTCGCCAGCCTTCATCGTGAACAGAGCAATCAGATCCCCAACTGCCGCTAGTGGGCCAAGAGAGCCCTTCATGTAGGTATGATAAATTCCCTTGGCTCGGTGGATTAGTCGGCAGGATTCTGGCTCTGCATCATCACCATCATAGGCGTCATCATCATAGGCATCCTCATCATAGGCATCCTCATCCATGCAGCTCACGGAGCTACAAGCTGAATACCAGTGGTGTGGGATACACTAACCTTTGCATATCCAAAGTACAGCACCGTTACTCTGACCGGGCTAGTGCCTCCTCGCTCGCCGAACAGGTTCCCAATATGAAAGCTGAGCTGGTTGCCATAGTTAGGTGGGATGTCCCTTTCTTCGAGGTGACACAGGCCGTCCAGCCATTAGAGAGCCGACTCGAGATCCCCGTGGCCACTGGTAAGGCGGAGTAAAGCATACGACTTCGTTTACTGTCGATAGAGACAGCAATCAGCCAGATCACTGAGAACGTTTGTCCCAGCCACCACAAGTTTGAAGTCGTCTAGCTCCCGCACCTCCTGGACCACCCCTCCCTTCTGAACCAAGACTGCTACAGCTACGCAATCCGAGGCACCTCGTTGCAATGCCAACTCTAGACGTTGGTTAGTCATGGCCTGGACCTGCTGATACTCTCGCTCTACATGTAGGATTCGTTGTCAAGAGCCCACACATTTTAGTTCCTGATCGTTCTCATCATGCCGCACCTGAAGTCATGGAGAGGTCATCATTACATCCTGAAGATGTTCGGTGTACACCCGGAGGAACAGCTTGTCCTGCATCAAGGCCGGGATCGCATGTGTGTTCTTGAGTAGGGAGAAGAGTGGCACAAAGTATTTCTACGTCTGGTTGTAAGTCAAATTCTGTAAAGCCTTCATTACATCCGATGGCATACTACCCTTCCCCTTCACATAATATGAAGGTCCATGAGCCAGTGGAGCCAGGATCTGGTACTCATCGTTCACATAGGTGGTGTCCAGAGTGTTGTTGCGCTGCATAATCTCCCACCTACTCACTACCTGTGGGAGCTCTACCTCCTTCGTTGCTGTGCTCTTAAGCTTGAACTTGAGCGTCATGCTCCTAATCTCATGGATCCAGCCCAAGAGGGCGAATTCAATTAACTTCCTTGCTGTGGATATAGGGTTTGCATCATGGATACTAGGTTGAATGACTGTCAGACAGTCCTTCCGAGGATCAGTGTGGTGTGAGGCCGCGGGTTCAACTGCCCCATCTGGATAGATGATATAGTAGAGCAGCTCCTGCATGCTAAGGGATTCTACAAGGATCTGGAGTATCTGTCGGACGTGTTCCAGCAGTCGCAGGCATCCATGGCTTCCCCCGACTCTGAGTTGAATAAGGCTCTGCGCTACTACAAGCCGGAAAAAGGCTGTACCACCGAATGACTGTCGGAATGACATGCACGGCCGAGTTGATGTCAGTGTTAAACCCAAAGTGCACACCTGGGGAATTCCCCTCGACTATCATGTTATTATAGCCCCTAATCTGCAGATCCTCGATATTCACGATCATAATGCTCGGAATAAGTCATAGGTGTGGCGATATAGTGAAGTCGAGCTTACGACGGGCCTTCTGTAAGGCTTGCTGGAACTTGCTGGAACTTGGGAATGAGGCTACTGGGATCTGCATCTATGATCATGTCCTCAACAAGACTGCTGAATATGGTCTGCACCTCACCCCATCTATGGAGTGGCGCAGCTGGATCTGGGCTGTCAGGAGACAATAACATAATGCTTCTAAGGACTGGTTGATTTGAACGATCCTTGCTGGTATGAGCCCTGAGGTTGTGTGCGGGATAAAGTATTTTCAGGCACCTGGGTGGTCCTGCCTGATTCCGGTGATATGCATATTCTGCACCAGTGCCCCGGGCTCTGAGTTTGGATTGAATGAGAACGTCGCTGTCTTCCGATGGCCGATTTTTCGGGGTATTTGATAGGGGAAGCCTGAGTAGTCTCATCTCGGGTCACCATACATAACACCTAGAGCTCTGTTGTCTCCACCATGGAAATGATAGTCTGAGTAGACGTTGAACTCTTGCTGGAGTCTACTGGTTGCTGAGAGGGTGTAGCTAGCCATACCGACTCCCGCTGTGCCGACACTCGTGGTTCCAGCAGTCTGCAGATCGAAATCATTCGTATTAGGCAAGCTTGCGCCCAGCTCAGGGCGGATTCATCTCACCATGTAGTACACATGGAATCTAAGACAACTGGCAATGAGCACAGCTTCGGGGGTACCAGAATAGGAGTGCAGCAAACCCGCGCCGATGCCGCATCCTGCTGTGCCACACCATATGGCAAAATTCAGCTGTTGGTTCCAGAAAGAGAGATTCGGGCCAGTCATCCATGTATGAGCTTTCTTCGGGGCCTTGATGGTGATTGCAAGATTGGTCAGTGGTCGTGGATTGATGGAGAAGCTGATGCGGGACAGCCCGTCGACTGTGATCGAAATAGATGCTGGGTCCGGTATGTCACCTAGGAGACCATGTGGTCCGGCTACTGAGCGGCGGGTCCAGAGTGTACCAAGGAGGGGCAGTTGGCTCTGGTCAATTGTTGTAAGGTTTGTCTGGATGGCCATCTATAGTAGTCATCTTAAAGCCACTGTTCCAGCCGCGGATGCAACATATTATTTGACACTGTAGAGATCTTTGATGCAGCCTCGCTGTAGCATCTTGTTTTTTAACTCATCCATGTCCACCCACCCGCTGGAGCCTTTGACGTATTGCTGACGCACTTTGGGTTTCTCTGTGTGATACAAGGTTTGGAGCTTCAATATATGGTGGTACTCTTCATCACTGACCTGCCCATCCTCGAGAGCTTTGATGACAGACTCGTTATTGATATCCCGTAGGCTGCTCTGTGTCAGTGTTACATACTTAGCATGCTTTTCCAGCTTACTGGTGATCTGATGCTGTCCAACTGCCAAGCCGGTGGCCAGGACAGTAGCGGCAAGGGTCATCCCACCCAGCGGGATGGCAACGATAGCACCCACCCTGTAGCAATAGTGGCAACAGCGACCACACCAGCACTGGTTCCAATCACACATGCGGCTGTGGCTGTGCGTGCTAGACTGTTGTAGGCTGTTTTATATCGCCTGCGTGTTCTGCTGTACTTTTCTGTCTCATGAACAAGATTCTGTCTGATGGTGTCAATCTTCTGGAGTCGCCAGCTATGAACTGTACCACCATCCTCAGCTGCCAGGGTGGGATATGGTTCAGGCTGCTTTCGCCACTCCGATTTAGCCATGGTATACCTAGTTTTTAAATGCGAGCTAGCTCTGTGTCACCTGTAGGATCTGTTGATGAGTCATTGTGGGATTCATCTTGGAGAGCCTGGTGAACCGAACCAGCTTATTAGTGTGGAGACATACGTCCCTCAAACACCCCTCATCCAGCATATTGTCACGGGCCCCACCGATGTCAAATGATGGTGTGGTGTTGATGCTGGTGAAACAGCTGCAGGTAGTCTTCGAAAAGAACGCGGTGTAGTGTCGCACTGGACCTGGTGGTAAGTGGCGAGTGTGGGTGCAACTATATAGACCTCTCGCGGGTATTGATCTGGAGGTCACCCCACTCTCCACCATTGTGAAGAAGGGTGGCATGGTCTGGAAGCGTTATAACTGGGGGACATCTTTCCTGACTTATCTAGGACAGGGCATAACCCTAGTTAGAGTGGGTGATAAGATTGGGGTCACTGGAGGAAAGCTCCTGCTGCGTCGCCCCTTTGATGGACCAGAGGAAGCTATCAATATTCAGGAGGGTGTCTTACGGATTGAGGGTGTGTCACACTCCTCGAAGGCTAAAGCTCTGTGAAGCTGCTCGAGCGTATCGGACTCACAAGTCCGCAAATAACATCCATTGTGCTAGAGTTGCGGCTTCTAGCTGGTGGTAAAGTGAAGCAACCTGGCCCAGATGGGATGAAGATCGCCATCGAGGACGGCACAGGGCTCGATTTGACACAGATATTTCTCGAGGGATTCACCTTGTTCGGTTTAACCCTCACTATATAGGATGCTGATTATAGTACTGCTCATATATGGGGTAGTTGCCTCATAGACAACCATGATATTAGATGCCAAGTGGGCCCACTTCCGAGACGAGCCCCAGTACAATACCTTCCGTGATCATCTTCTGAAAAATATATATGACCGATTTCACCCATGTGACGAAATTGAGTCTTCCTGCCACTTCTATGGTGTAGAAAGGGTAGGGTGGGGTTGTCTGCTCCCGCGAGATATCACCAGATATCCGGCACAATACCAGATTCTCTGTGTCACCTGTGAACATGCTAGAGTCTGCCATGGTGCAGATGGTAGGCACTTTAACGTTCTGCCAAGTGAATGCTGCCAAGGCTGCTGGAAGGGCTTGTGGGTAATCCTCTCATGCCGATGTGACAGTCGGAACGACTGGCGTGACTATGTGTTTGTTTGATTAGTTTGTTTATATGGAGATATGAGGCATGGCATGTATTTGTGATCCAACATTATGTCTATCATCATCGGCATCATCATCATCATCATCAATCATCATCATCATCAATCATCAATCATCATCAATAATCATCAAACATCATCAATCATCATCAATCATCAACATTCAACATCAATCATCATCATCAATCAACATCAATCAACATCAATCATCATCATAATCATCAAGTTGTCCAGCATGCTCTACTATCTGACAATGCTCTTACTCTCAATAACATTTACTAATAACACATACCGAGATTTGAACTGGCGATTTTAAGTGTAATTCGACATATAATACAACACATATATTTGCATTAATAAAAAAATGACCTAGATTTAGCTGATAACCTGTTATGCATTGTCTATGATATGAATATCGTAAGGAAAATATCTGTACACGTGTATATCGGCTAGGTCTATATCTTTTGTAACAGTATTGTCGTTTGTAGGTGTTTTATGCGGATAGTATTAATTCGGTAAGAACTGTAGTGTATGTAATTTTTATGTGATTGGGAGTAATATTTCACAAATAATACATAGCGAGATTTGAACCGGCGATTTTAAGTATAATTCAACATATAAACAAAACAACGCGATCTCGGCTATGCATGCATTATTCACGAATTCGCACTGGTTTCACAGAGCAGAGGGAATATATACCTACATATATATACATATTATGGACTGTTGTCAATAATTTCAAAATGTAGTTATCAGTGTGTTGCTGTAGACTGTTGTCAATAATTTCAAAATGTTGTTATCAGTGTTTTATCAGTCCGATTGATCTGTTTGCTATCATTGCACAACAATTCATTAAAGATAAATATCATTATTTGTAAGGCAGTGATCGGTTCCCCGTTGGCTCAGTTAATAACAGCGCTGAAATCTAATAAAAAACCATGGTTCAAATCTCTCAAAAGACCTCAGCTAGAAGGTACCCAGTTCGAAACAAATTCAAAGGGTATGCACTAGTGTAGGGGTGCAATGACAGAAAAAAGGTATGAGCAACGAGGAACCCCCCCCCCCCCCCCCAGTGTGGGGTAAAGGCACACGCCCACATAAAAGCCCCCACAGGAGGAGGATGAGAGAGAGAGAGAGAGAGAGGCCAGCCAGCGATAATGTGGGGTTTCTTCCGGACAGGTGGGAGTCATAGTTTTTTGTTTGCTACCTATATCTTGACAAACAAATTAGATAGCTGATAGTAAGCGCTTGGCTTATAAAATAATAAATCTTTCAAAACAGGACGTGGTCGGAGCTAGGCATTCCATTGGTAAATTTTCAAAAATAGTCTTCTCTTGGTCTGCAAATGAACATTTGGAATGAATAATTTCTAAATAAATTTAAGTGTGAAGAGAAGGTCACACACCCTCTCACAATCTTCCTGTGAGAATCACGGCTGGGCTGCTGGCCTGGTGGCCTTACCTCCATGGCGAGGAGTTAGTAAAGTCAGCCATGTCATACGCTTTTCTTTTAGGAGGATATTCAATGATGTCTACCAGAATTTTCATTGATAAACTGATTCCCATACCTGAAAGTACAACCGCGGAACCTTCAATAATCCTGGCGTGTATCGACCCGGACATGCAGACTAGATGTATATTCTCATCAGTCACAGATATCTCCTCGTTATTGTTGGATTTATCGTAGTATTTACCTATAGGCTTTCCAGCTTCATCGAATTTATGATGTACGCAGATTATAGGGTTACCTGGCAACACCCCACCATTCACGAAATTCATGCTTTATCTGAGATTCGATTCTGAGTCAAGTTGACTGCTCTAAAGTTAGGCATTGTAATTGATGTGTTGATGGTTCTGATACGTTTTTTCATGGATCATCCGATGGACCTCATTGAAGAAAGCTCTGTTTATATAGTCAAACAATGTGTTTGAAAGATTGCTGGTTTTCTCACCAGGCTTAGCAACTCCTTCATACTCTATGGTTGGATATTTCTGAACTTGAAGTTGAGGAGAGGAATTCTGACCATGGGATGCTGTTAAGTGGCCTACATGCTTCTCTCCCTCAAAACGGTAACATAATGGATAACGATGTCCATCTATCACAATACAGACACTCGCATACTTAACGTTATGTTTCCCGGCTCGAATATGGGCCCAGTCGATTTGTAAAACATTGCTTAACAGAAGCCCTGATTGTTCAGCTTTTTGAAAAGCAGAAATAATATCTTCAACCCAGAGGATAGACATTTTCAATTCTATATGTATAAATATTGTGGCTATGTTGTTTCATAAAATGTTTCATAAGATGTCTCATAAAATAGCTCATAAAATATCTTGCAAGATATACTTAGGAAGCCATTTCTCTAATACGGAATTATAAATGTTCATGTGCCCTACCACCAGGTGATGCCCTAATAGAGAAACGAACTGTATAGGTAATCAAGCTAACTGAATCTGAAACTCAATCATGGGGTACCCCGAAGCGCTATGGAGTTACATGCATGGTGTAGGCTGTGTGGTACGGCGGGAAAAATGGCAGGATCATTACATGAACTGGGCGACTATGCAAATAAATCACTTGAGTTCTGGAGAGCTTCGCCTGACATATCATTCGCAATAGTAGTAGACGAGTTACTCGCCCGAAAAACATCACCAGACACAGAGTTAGAGGTTAGACACCATCCACTGACAGCAATGGCAATGACAGAATTAAGACAGTATTTAGATCATCTGTTAACGATCCACAGTATCAATATGGATGATGCTATATAATTATGTATATATATGCTTAACATAGGCTGGTGTAGTTTCACACACAGTCTATGCTTAACATAGACCAGTGTGGTTCTGGTTCACACACAGTCCACAACTATTAACAATACAGGTTGCTGTGGTTTCACACACAATCTATGTGTGGCACAACACCGTGCAAATAACTGATTTACTATTATCACAATGAAGACTGGTGTGGTTTCACACACAGCTGATTGATGATAGCATACAGGTTGGTGTGGTATATATGAGATTAGTTTGGGCAGTTTTGCCACAGAGACAACAAATCATAGCAAACTAGTTGATTATGAGTAGTAATGTTGCTGGTAACCTACAATTAAGTATTGATGCTTATCTTCATGATAAATATAACCATGAAGTAAGCCCAGATATCCCACTAATTTAAGAGACTCGGCAATAAGAGGGCACAACCTAAAGGTCTTCAAGAATAGAGCGAAGACGAGACTGTGGCAACAAAGCTTCATAATCAGTATAGCCGAACCATGGAACAGCCTGCCAGAGGATGTGCTTAATGCACTGACCATAAACACCTTTGAGAAGCGGCTAGACAACACCAAGACATCCTCTACAATTATAAGGCACAAATTGATACTTCGAGTCACACCATGCAAGTAGATGTAAACATTTATGAAGAGTTTGAAGATCTGGACATATAGTAGAAATCCTACGCGCATTACAAACTTATGGTTACATATTAATTAGTGCAATCAGCTGAATCTGATCATGCTATATTTGATTTGCTGAAAATGGAATTGCAGCTCGCGGGGTATGCGCTGGTCCGTCATGTTGCTCCACTCCATTGCACCGCATGTACAGAATGCATGGGAGGACTGGTTAGCTACGGTTCTCGTGGTTACTGATCCCGTTTCAGGACTCTCCGGAAGATACAAAGACTGACTTCTAGAGCCGGTGGAACAATCACGTTCCAGTGGGGCCATGCGACCATTGCCGCCAAGATTGAACCTCAAGGTCTCATCCCACCTGTTCATGTCATAATGGTCGATTAACTAGATTAAAAGTCTGGACATGATGATAATAAATAAAAGTAAATCTATACAAACAATGGTACTCGTTTTATCATAATAAAATATAAAAATGCGGTCGTAAGACCGGGAAGGTACCTATTAGTCATCAGTAGCTAATGCGGAAATAAGGAATAATATAATACTACAATAGTATAGCTACTTGAGTACCTATTGGTCATCGGTATGGGAACAGTTCATAGATCACGGGCGTTGATGCGCTACAGATGGGTTGCATGAGGTGGCACGATTCCGAAGTCGCTTGGGAAGATTTCCGCAGCTGGACTGTTGATGCGGCTCACTCTCAAGGTGGTGAAGAAGAACGTCTGCATAAGGATGTCCATTAGCTAGTCATTATAACTGATACATAAATTTACTCAGTTTGTTATAAATTTCCGTCCGGCAACGGTAGTTTGAAACTTGCCCATTAACGAGGAGGGCTATAGTTGTAAGTAAATTTGCATGTACATTAAACTGGGTACACAGTGCAGGATACGTTGCACAGCTCTTGCGACTCACCGAGCAGAGTTCCACCAGACTGTGGTCTAAAAGGTAATTAACACACGCGACATGCTGTGTGGAAGTTTGATACCACTTTTCAGCGTGGTCCGGAAGATCTGGCGAGTTATCCACCAAGAATCACCTCGGCTCTATATCCTGTAGAATTACATCAGGCCTGCAAGGCCCACCTGCAGAGAATCTCCTGTGAGTTGTTTTCGGAGAGGGACTTCTTATATTATTTTATTTTGCCACCGGATGGCCATCCGGGAGCTTCCAAAATTCGTAATTGCGGATGTCCAAGACTGCTCACCAGCGCAGGAGATCTCAATTCCGAAGGGCACTGCTGTGATGTAGGTACCACAGTCAGTTGGCAGTTCTCCCACGTCTAACACTGTGCTGGTCCAGCAGTCTTGCTGACTGTGTACGCTTCCATGCCGAAGTGCTCTTGATTCTTGTTTTCTGGCTCCTTTTATACTACTCGTGACGTCAGAGGCGGGACGCTCCATCCAATCAGCGGGCGAGCATTAGCCAATCAGCGTGCAGCTAGATGTGGTGACGTGGCTATCACGTGAACAGCGCATTCCCCATTCATTTAATACATACACACGATTACAACGTCAAAGCAATATTTTGAAGATAATCCTAGTGAGCCTTTTAACGATAACTGTCTGATTTAAAAAATGCAAAATGTTCTGAAATTCTCGTTTCATTCCGGTCCTGATTAGTACCAAGAACGACGAGAATAGTGTGATTTGAAGAAATCATCAGTACCACCTCGGTACACTATAAGCATACACACTCTCCACTACTGACATGTGTTGTCAGGGAAGCTCTGATGCGTGCCAGGATTCCGGTGAACATATGACTAATGCTGAAGACGATGACGAGATACGTACTCGCCCTCTCCCTCCTCAGTGCGGGTCTATGAGATCTGGGAAGTCGTATCTGAAGACTTTCTCGTTTATACTTTCCAAGGGGAAGGACGGAAAAGTTGTTCCGCCGACCTCTTCCCATTCCCACCCAATTTGTGTTATTACCTCGATTATAGAGTTACTACAAGCGGAAGCTGAGGCTGTCCCGGGTCATGCTTCTTGTGGGGTGGAACATGTAATAAATGGCATGGAAGTGAAGAGGCTTGATGAGGCCTTGGCTGGTTTTGAAGAACAGCAGAACCGCACAACTCGGTGTACCCCTCTATTACCGCAAATCGCGAGACCAATCCCATCCGTTAGCACCACCACCCCCACTCCAACTCGCGTCCCTCATCTACGCACCAAGTTCGGACAACATCGGTCCTGTCCATTTCACACTACACTCTCTCGTCTGTTGACAGTCCATCCACGAGAGAGTCCGCTGTTACAGAGGAGGTGGCATCCCACCCCACAGTAACCCCCCCCCCCCCCCACCCACCCACCCGCTGGTGGTGGGCAGGGAAGCAGCCTGTTCAGCAGACTCTCGGCTCGAATATTCCCGGCACTTAAAAATTATGACAGAGTACCAACCGTCGTGTAACGCGAGATGACCCTCTCCATCCAAAGGGCACCCCTGACCAAAACTGCCTTACCAAGCCCGCTTGCCCCCCCCCCCCGTGAGCAGTGAGAACAGCACACAAAGACACAGAACGTCAGAAACATACAGAACACACTTGCAGCTGGATACGTCAATTTATTGTTGCGCGAACATCACACACACACGTGGTTATTTAAATGTATAACACGGTCATGCAACATCAGCAACAACATTATTAGCACTCACCTAGCGTTTTTAATCGAGAAAGTTAGAGACACCATTTTCTGCAACATTCCCTTGCGCTCATCACTTTCCGCAACCCGACTTTTCCGTGAAAGCAACAGGCTCAGCATTCCCCAGCTTGGAAACCTGGATATGCCCAATCCGTATTACGCCAGCGTCACACAGCAACGTCAACTTCCCTACAACAGATCACCACAATCCTCAAGACGAGACAACATTTTCCGCAAACACCTTATCCGGTTTGCGGAAAACTGATCATACGGAAAGAAGGAACATCACCGCAGCCATCTACAGTACGCTCTACGGGGGATTTTCCTACTCCACCCACACACCTCCCCCACCCCCGTTAACGGCGTACGGAAGCAGCTAAAACTATCACACATTAATCACATGTAATAACAGTCAATATTATTAAGAAAGCAAGATGCCCGCAGTCTGTCGTCCATAACAAGTAGGATTTTGCTACAGAACGTGAATTCGATAATGGATTGTTTCAAGTTACGGCAGCACCCTTTTTGGTCATCCGCACTCTAAAGTAACTCTGTCCAGTCTATGGACTCTGCCATGATGCGAAATATATCATGTCCGATAAAGTTGACACCACCCACACGCAGCTACCCCCTCCCTCACCCCGCTGGAGTAAAACGTCACACTTCACAACAGCGCAAGAATCATCCGCAGATAAACCGCCACGCGTATCAATGAAACTCATCAATACAACAGAGACACAGACACTCAGGATGACTGTCTTATCACCTATTATTACGCAAATTCATTGCAATAGTAAACACTCATACACCGCATCTCGTATCACAATTATATGTATGATGTACTTATAATGCATCCCTAAAGATGAACACATTTTAATTACCAACCAAAACTCTCGCCGTTTCGATGTCTCAATGATAAGGGAGATTACTACCGATAGGGTTAGTGATAATAGAAATAAACTTTTTAGATTTACCTCCCTTATGATTTTTCTATCAAGCAGGCTTCTACTGTATTAACTTTCAATTTGTTTTTCTTTCCATCCCGTCAGCTAATATGCTTTTTAGTTTGAAAGTAACATCTGTTTACTTTCTTTCCGTCCTACAGTTGTTCCCTAAGCAGCACGAGTGGGTGACGACGTAGCTTATGCCGTGGTAGATGATGATGCAGTCCAGTTGAACGTCGCCTACACGATTGATGGTGGTATAAATTATAGATGTACAAATTATAGGCGTAGTTACAGCGCCCGTCGCCACCACCACCACCGCCACCACTTCGTGGGTGGGTAGGGGAGAGAGGAAGGGCGGACGGGTCGGTGGGCAAGCAGGCAAGCTGTTGAAATACTGGTTTAAAATATTAGATAGCCAACTAAATAAATTGGTTAAAAATGTATACAATGTTTTATATTAAGATTGGGAGACAAATAATCAATGTGTTAATTGGGTGACCAAGATACAAGATATGCTAATTAGAAGGGGTTTTAAAGATGTCTGTCTAGCACAGGGTAGAAATGTGAGTAAAAATGAATTTATTTTAGAATATAAACAAAGGATAATTATTTACAAGAGTGGATGGGTCGATTGGATATAAGTAACAAAACTAAATTTTACAAACATTTCTGCGACTCATTAAGCTATAAATGTTATTTAGACAAAGTAAAAAATATAAGACATAGACAAGCTCTCACCAGGCTCAGAACTGCAACACACAAGCTACATATTGAGACTGATAGATGGAAACAAATACCATTATCTGATAGAACATGCCCATTTTGTACGAACGATATTGAAGATGAATACCATTTTATCATATTATGCCCTATATACAGTAACTTAAGAAAAAGTTTGATCAAACCATACTACTATATAAGAACAAGCGTTTTGAAATTTATTGAGCTGCTTCAGAGTAGTAACGAAACTGTTTTACGGAAATTAGCATCTTTTTCATATCAGGCGTTTAAATTACGAAGCGAAACATTGTCATGAGCATCTTCTCCAGAGAGGGCGAGGTGGGGATAGTGTGCAATGAATGAATGGATGAATGAATGAATGAATGAATGAATGAATGGATAGGTGGGTGGGTGGGTGGGTGGGTGGATGTATGGAAGGAAGGAAGGAAGGAAGGAAGGGTGGATGGATGGATGGATGGATGGATGGATTGGTGGGTGGGTGCGTGGGTGCGTGGGTGGGTTTGGGTGGGTGGGTGGATGGATGGATGGGTGGGTGGATGGATGGATGTGAGAGGCGTAGACGACGGGCTGGGCTGCAAAGAAATGTCTCCTCGTTTCCTCTTTCGTCCCTAGTTTTCGCGCCTAGAAACGAGGAGGCAGGACTTGATTTTATGAATATGAATGAACAAAAAGTTATATATATATATATATATATATATATATATATATATATATATATATATATATATATATATATATATATATATATATATATATATATATATATATATATATATATATTATATTTGATGGTGGTATTGCGGGTAGGCGGAGCGCTCTCTCCTCGATTCTCTTTCGCTCTAACTTTCGTGCTTAGAATCGAGGAGGAAGGACATCCGAGAAATCCCAAATCCATCGTCACGGCCATCATCGTCACTGCTGTCGTCGTCCTCGCCACCATCATCGTTATTGTTTTCGTTATTCAGCTCCAACACTCAGTGAGCGATGGAGCGGGAGGACGGAGATGCTGATGGTGGTGTTGATGGTGATGGTGGTGGTGGTGATGATGATGGTTGGGATGATGATGATGATGGGGTGATTCTAGTAATCATTACTGGTATCGACCCCGTCATCATCATCATTATTATTATCGATATAATATTATTGATTGCAACAATAAAATGATAAAATAATACTGATGATAACGATGATGATGAAAATAAGGATAATAATTAATAGTAATGATGGTGCTGAATATGATGGAATTATGATGGTATTAATACTTATGTTAATAATGTGCAATTTTACAAACTTTATACAATGATTATTGAATACTAGTATTCGTCACAGAATTATGGAAATATGTACACTCAAGAACCGATGGCTTATAGTGGAAATAAACTTAGTTACTTACTTACACGTACGCATAAAATGCGTGTGTGCGCGTGCGTCCATGTCATTTCTGGCGTTGGATTGTGGTTGGCAGTGGAGTCAGTCAGAGGGTGAGAGATAGACGTCGCTGTGCAGAAATACCACTGTCTGTCTCTGTGCACAAACAAGTTCACTGTTAATTATGTATTTTGATAGTGAAACTACATAAGCATGCCAAGAAAATCAGTTTGACCAATGCTGGCCTTAACATGAATAAATGTAACTGTAGAACCCCGAAAGGGTTGTCTGTCCGGAAACTTGGTCAGCAAGAACACGGTGTCTCTGGCACGTCTGTAATTTGGACGGTCCAAACAATAAACCGCTGGGTTGAATAGTATTACCCTATAAATTCTGTCATGTTAAATCACGGAACATAGGTACACCTACTCATCCCACTGATTTCTGTATGCCTACCATGCTTTTCAGAAATTGCCACTATTCATTGTCCAGAACAAGGAAAATTCACTGTCAATGTTATTTCTCATTTGTACACATATAGGGAACAACAACAAAATCGGTGGTTTCTGAACACCAGATAATAAAAGCGGTTATGTATGTAAATTTAGTTTTATCGGGATTGGCATGAATAAATGCCATCTGGTGACCATTTTGATTACCCTTCAAGTCGACGGGTTCAGTTTGAGCCCTGCCAGCTTTCCACTTTCGAAGACGCCAATTGCTGGGTTGTGACCTCATAGAGTGGTCATGTGCAGTGGAGCAGACATCATTGTTCGGTAAATTGGATGCATGTTTCTATCTACTCGGTATACATTTATGTGGTATAAAATTAACCGTTCTCGAGATAGAGGCCATATTGTACTCGATTGACAGCCATCTTGGCATCCGTCTTGAATTCAACATGTTCCACTCAAAAACTTGTATTAGATTATTTATATATAATGTCTAAGAGCTACCCTGATAACGCAGCTTACTGGGCCGATGCTGGGCCCGGTATCGTCCCAGCATCGGCCCAGTAAGCTACGTTATCAGGGTAATTACACAACATCAATGTGTTTCATTATTGTTGTAATCAGTGGTGAGTCAAACCCTAGATTACGTGGACTAATAGGCCTATAGGCGGCGGCCATTTTGGATCTATGCTAATTAGGGGACGATAACGAATCCCGAAATGTGTGTTCTCTGTATCGCGATTTAATTAGTAACTATTAAATGTCATCAGTGCCATATTTGGCGATGTCTTCCAAAAGTGAATATTCCATCCTCTAAGACACCAGCTTTTAAAACTTAGTATTATTAAGCTAAGATATTGCGTTTCCCTATTAGGTGATGCCATGTTTTATATGAATATTAATCTATCATCATATTACACGTGACTTCAAATTGCAGAATTGTGTTGCCGACAATATGTCTAACATGTTCTCAGGATTACGACATTAGCCATTACTGTTATCTAGCTGTCATCCCCATAGATATATACGATATCTATGGTCAGGCCCGAGGGGACATTAATTAATGTACTCAAACCGCCACCTGCAGAGGTCTTGGGGAATAACCATTTGCAACCAAAGAGGCGATGTATCTGACAATGGAAGAATCCAGTTTAGCTGCGCCTCGCCCATCTAAGCTCCACCCACGCTCAATCGATCCCTGGACTCTCAGAATCTCAATTTCCAGAAAACTATCACAGGTAAGTTGTTTAACAGCAGCAGCGCCCAGTCAAATTGGTTTCAAAATATCCAACAGTATGTTTATTAAATAGTAAAGATATACAACTCATTCAACAACTCTTAGTTCCTTATCAATTAAGCGTTCGTGACGAACTTATCGGGGCCATTCATGACATAATTGATTATAACGTCATCCTACACGTCACGTAGTTGATTATGACGTCATATGAGTGATGGATAAACTGGATTCCTCCAGTGAGCCAGTTAATTCTGTGGTCAATTTAAAAAAAAGTAAAATAGCCTTCTCTTACCCATCAAAGGAATTGTTTTATCTTCTGTCCCTGTTTTGACCATTAAAACCTTTTCAGGACGAAGCTGGCCAAGACCGGGCTCTGCAGACGTCTTGTGAAATGTCCATTTACAGGCCAAGAGAAGACTATTTTTGAAAATTTACCACTGGAATGACTGGCTCGGTAACCGAGCCAGTCATTCCAGTGGTAAATTTTCAAGTAGACTTCTCTAGACTATTTTTGAAACTGTACCACTAGAATGACTGACTCGATAACCGAGCCAGTCATTCCGGTGGTAAATTTTCAAAAATAGTCTTCTCTTGGCCTACAAATGGACATTCAATAAGTAAATATTTTAATTTTTCAACAAATTCAGTCATTAAATGGTTAAAGGGTTAATATTGGGAGTTGTTGGCGAGCACGGAGACGAGACATGTCAAAGTTAATATAAAAATACCATCACCTCTACATCTGTAAAAAGAAAATAGCTAAAACCCAACATCAATAGAGGGATGTATTTCTAGCTATGCCCCGCCAATTTTTAGCTAAGCTCCGCCCATTTCCAGCTAAGCTCCGTCCACTTTTTACGCGTGGTGGAATCGATTTGAAACGTTGAAACCCGAAATTCCAACAGGTTCAATACACGCAAGCTGTTTAATGTTTTGAAACTAATTTGATCGGAGGGGTGGGTGGGCGGGGCTGTTGTTGCCCATGGCGCCCAGTCAAACTGGTTTCAAAATATTAAGTGGAATGTTTAGTAAGCCTAAATTGTAAGTGCATTAAATTCATACAATCCGTACAACTGACTTTTCGATTTTCATGGGAGAACAACGTCGTTTTGATTGTGACGTCAGCTAACGCGTGACTTATTTTGGTTATGACGTCAGATACTTGAGTTACACATCGGATCCCGCCATTGGCTTGGGCCCCATGCCAGATAAAGGTTATGATATGAGATTCTGCGGCTGTAGTAGTAGAAACATCCTACATCTGACCAGGGCAAAACCGAGGCGGTATATGATCGTATAATATGACTCAACCGTAAGTGTGCGTCAAGTGGCACACGTATGTTCGTCTGTGCGTCCGTTTGTGAGTTTGTCGCTATTCGTATATATATATATATATATATATATATATATATATATATATATATATATATATATATATATATATATATATATATATATATATATATATATATATATATATATATATATATATATATATATATATCCGCGCATCCATCATATTGGCTCTTGCCCGGTATCAGTCCAGAATCGGCCCAGCATCCGCCCAGTAAGCTGTGTTATTGGGGAAGACGTTCCCGAATGTTGAATATGATATTTGTGTGCCATTTCCTAATAAGATATTTTATTCTTTCGACGATAGACCGGATGCCATATGAGAGCATGTAACTATTAAAATGTTTAAAGTGGAGCCGCTATGGACCCCCCAACCCCCCTTATTGCGCTAGCACACCTCCAGTTTCGCAGATTTCGAAATTTGTCGACTCCCTAACACTAAACGTAGTAGCCATATAAAACGTCATTGAGGACAACTCTGACAGACTCTGATAGGCATGTGTGATGAGAATAGAGGAATTCAGTTTTAGCGACTCTCCGCCCATCTTTAGATAAGCTCCACCGACCCTTCACCCGTGTTGGGATCGATCGATCCCTGAACTCTCCGTACTATCAATTTCCAGAAAACTATACAGGTAAGCTGTTGAATATTTTGAAACTTATTTGACTGGACGCTTTTGCAACAACGCCCAGTCAAATTAGTTTCAAAATATTGAACATAATCTTTATAAAATAGTAAAGACACACAATTTGTACAGCAACGCTTATAGTCCTTAGTCAATTAAGAGTTCGTGACGAACTTATCTACACCATTCATGACGGCATTGATTATGACGTCAGCCTACACGCCGCGTAGTTGATTATGACGTCATATGATGGATGGATAAACTGGAAAGGTCCAGTGAAGGTTAGGTTAGAGAGAATGAATGAAAGTGGAGAGGGAGGCAGATAGATAGAATGAATGAAAGTGGAGAGGGAGGCAGATAGATAGAATGAATGAAAGTGGACAGGGATGTAGATAGATAACCTACTGGTTGATTGATGCGAAATTACACAAGTGAGTTTAAATTTTTCGTAAACATGAGCAACACTTAATAATCATTCACGTGTAACGTCATACGCCGTCACTTTCATTATGTCGGTTGGTTATTCTTAGAATATCTACGCAAAGGAGAGCTCCCATTGGCTAGAATTAATTACTGTCTTAACTAATCTTAACTCGTTGCTGTTGATGCGCATCGCCATTTTTATTAGCTAATATTATGATGATTCTATATGGCTTGAAAAACCAGACATGGGGAGCCCGGGGCGCTGTCTTACACAAAAATGTGTGCCTCACGTCACATCTATGGATTCGTGATTGCTTTTAAGTGGCGCATAATGCTCCTATGCACCAAAAGCTGGGGGCACTATTTGACATACCATAAATAATTGCCAAACGTACAGACACGTAGAAATGAACTGGAAAATGATAGCCAATTTAAGGAAGAGATGACACGGATTGGTTCAGCAAGTAGACTAGCTAATCACATACAGTATGGGAGATCTGACGGGCGGACATTCCCAACAAAATGAACAAAGAATGGAACATCAACGATGGATGAATTCAGTTTATCTATCAATCATATGACGTCATAATCAACAACATAGATGACATATAGGTTGACGTCACAATCAATAACGTCATGAATGGCCCGATTTAGACCATAAATGCTTAGTTGTCCGTCAACTTGTACGAATTGTATGTCTTTACCATATAATAAACATGCTGTTGAATATTTTAAAACTAATTTGTCTGGGCGCTGTTGCTGCCACAGGAAGCAACTGCGCCCAGTCAAATTAGTTTCAAAATATTCTACAGATTAGGGCATACCTTATAGCTTTCTGGAAATTGAGATACAGAGAGTGTAGCAACCGATCGATCTAATTTATAGCTGAATTCCACCTTTGGTAGACGGGCCCATAACCATATTTACCTGCATACAGTATACACGAACACTGTTAAGGGAACGGGCACAAGACACTATACACTATAATGACTTGCCAATTATCTGTATAAAATTAACCACGCGTATATTGAATAGTACGCATGCGCAAGGTGTCGCGATGCAATGGCGTCATATATTTATGGTTAGATTGATTGATTGATGCATATCCGTTAAGGGTTTGGAGTCTGTTAGTCAAAGCTGGTTCGTTGTGCGTCGACTTGGGAGATACAGACTGCGAGTGACGACACAACTTTACGAGGATGAACTTGGAACGCTGACGTATGTAAATAAAGCATTGTTAAAATTTAATGGCTTTTTTTGGGCAAAGAGAATCAGCATATTTGCTTATTGAATGCCCATTTGCTGGCCAAGAGAAGACTATTAAAAAAATTCTTTGAACATTTGCGACTGGAATGACTAGCTCGATAATCGATCCAGTCAGTCTAGTGCAACATTTTCAAAAATAGTCTTCTGTTGACCTGTAAATGGAGTGCAGAAGCCGGTTTCGCTCGGTTTCGCAATGAAAGGTTTAATGGTCAAAGAAGAGCGTGTGTTTGTCGTCTCTATACATATCCAACAATGGGCCTCGATTTCCACCGCTCGTGTGCTGGATTAGCCGCCTGACTCGGGCAGATTTCTACTAGAGAAAGAATAGGAAAATCTTACAAAATCCGCAGATATGCATTCTAGTTATAGGTTTCTTGTAATTTACCACATATGGCCGGAAAGTACAATTTATCAGCTTTCTAATGTTGTATTTTATAATAATCTAGGTAACGTAGAAATTTACGGTGGCCCATAGACGACATGATAAAACTTTTAGTTTTGAACTTAATTTTTTTCGTTATAGGTTTATTTTTTGGCAGTAAGGTTTCAATTTTCAGTTTTCACCTAGGTGAAAACCTTTCCACCTAGGTGAAAACGTTTTCACCTTGGTGAATACTCGAGAGTTTCATTTTTTAGTTTTCACCTAGGTGAAAACCTTTCCACCTAGGTGAAAACGTTTTCACCTAGGTGAATACTCCCGAGTTTCATTTTTTAGTTTTCACCTAGGTGAAAACCTTTCCACCTAGGTGGAAACGTTTTCACCTAGGTGAATACTCCCGAGTTTCATTTTTTAGTTTTCACCTAGGTGAAAACCTTTCCACCTAGGTGGAAACGTTTTCACCTAGGTGAATACTCCCGAGTTTCTTTTTTTAGTTTTCACCTAGGTGAAAACCTTTCCACCTAGGTGGAAACGTTTTCACCTAGGTGAATACTCCCGAGTTTCTTTTTTTAGTTTTCACCTAGGTGAAAACGTTTCCACCTAGGTGGAAAGGTTTTCACCTAGGTGAATACTCCCGAGTTTCTTTTTTTTTTCCTTTTTCCCAAATTGTCACGTGAGTATTGCCTCGTTTTGGTTCTTCCTCTTCCCGCTGAATTTAACAATCAAGATGGAGGAGAAAACTGTTGATGATGTAAGTAAATTAAAAATATATATCTATAGCCCATAATAGCCTAGGCCTATGTCGTTTCAGCAGAAATTGGTTTTACGTCGCTGAAATATGATGGCCTTGAACAGGCCTGCCTAACTACCCAAGCTCGTATATCGTTCCTAGCGTTATCGCCCAAATTTCCACACGGTCGAACGATGTACGCTCTCTCGGACATACATAAAAGATGGCGTCCTATATTTAGGCCTAAACTATAGATTTCAAATGAGCGAATTCAGATGTATAACTAAATGTCCATTAGTTCAAATTGGATAATGTTATTCCTTGACCACTTGACGGTCCAGCATTTTAAATCAAACACTAGCAGATTCTGTTCAATTGTAATATTTGATATATTTACAAAGGAACTAGGCCTGGTTTTAAAATCTGCTCCCGTAAAACGAGGGATAGGCTTTCTCATATGTCCGCTGATACGACAGCTCTATCTTCGCGGTGTACTATTGTTTGGTGGCGCTTCCCGATATTTTCAGAAAAACGTAACAAATGGGTGGTTCTGAATGGTCAAAATTAAAAGTATGTTGTTATTTAAATGTATGCCTTATCGTATGTCTAGTATCACTGTAGATGTTTATTTGATAGATTTCCATGCGTAATCTTGCTTCATCTGCTGAAAATTCTGTACTTGGTACGCCATTCAAGCTTGGCTGGCTCAAGACCGTCACGGGGCATCTGCCCTGATTTGAAACAAACCCAACTGACATTTTGCTGAATACGATACAAAAATGTCAAGAATATACTAAAGTGGAATAAATAAGTGAAAAATCTGATTTCTAGGACCATGGCTATATTTATGACATTTACACAAATGTACACAAGTATGCCCGCGACGGTCTTGTCAGGCCTTGCTAGTCCTTACCTATGCCTTGTATAGCAGGGGCGGATCCAGGGGGTGGGTCCACCGGGTCTGGGCCCACCCCTGCTCACGACGAGCACATTTTCTTTTTTGCATATCGCGCTCATGCAATGCCGACAAGTAGGCTCCGTCGATGACCCAATATTGACGTCAATAGTACTGAACGCGTCACGCTAATTTAGGCAGAATACGATGACGTTTAACAAGACCGAATATGATGACGTCAAACAAGACCGAATATGAGGACGTCAAACACAGACACGTGACATTTACAAAGCGAACGTAACAACATTTCGCCAACGTAACAACATTTCGCCAACATTTATACTGCTATAGCTGCACGTGGAGCTGTCTGACCGTCGTCACAGTTAATACGTATTGTAGAGGCTGTACCTGTAATTTCAGGGCTGTGTGGGCCTACTAATTAATCCGCTTAGTATCAAGTCAGATCAGTGTGTGTTGTCATGGCTATGATGCCCCCAAAGCGAATAATCAATGTACACGAGAATAAAATAATAGCTCAGCAGACTGCTCTGTTTAAGAATCATTACAGCAGTTTAAATTGAATTGATTGCTAAAGGTAACTAAATAAATATTGAAACATTAACCCTTTACAACTGAAATTCAAGAATCTGAATTTCAAGAGACCTATACCGGAAAGCTGTTTGGATAGTTTGAAACTAAATTGACTGGGATCGTTTGCTGCCATCACCAGCCTTTGTCACATTAGTTTCAAAATATTCAACATATATAATTGATCTTTATATAACAAAGAATTTGGTATTTCAGATCTGTTAAAATTACTATTTATTTACTCAAGCCGCCAAAGGCAAGAAGGTAGAATCACCAAAGTTCCATTCACATTGTGAGTGGCCGGATGCTCTTTGAGTTTGAGGTCAATTATGTAGGTCGAAGGATCACTAAGTACCTCGCATCTCCGAAAACATATCTTTGCCAATAGCTCAGTATTACAAAACTATAGAATCACTTAGATTAGCATACATCTAGCCTTCATAATGTCGCTGTAAAAATCTTTACAGTTTGACGTCAAAAGTTCAAGTAGATATGTCACATGATTACTAAGTAGGCCTACATCTCGGATATTAACATTTTCATGTGTAACTCAGTCCTGAGTGCGCGAAGGTAAAGTGATTTGGTGTGGCATATAGATTCATAATAACAAGTGGTTGAAATGGTTACAGTTTGAGGGCCAGCTGTCAAATATCCAGGTAACTAGGTACATGTCAGAAAATATGTTTCCGTCCATATCTTAAAAATACACGAAGATAGAATATTATCACTTAATTTGACGATCACGGCCATATCATTAAAGGGTAGGCTATGAATGAGTTTAAGGTCAAAAGGTCAACTATCTAGGTCATGCGTCTATACGGGTATACCAAATGGTGTGAGTTAGCATCTCCCTTGAGTGCATCTTATTTATTACATCGCATTGATGACATCCCATTTGATTATTGCCATCTGTCCATGGTACCGTGCTTTGAGAATCCCATCTGTATCATAACATCAAACAATTGGCTGTCTTAATGTTTTCACAGCCCTTGCTCTAGGCTATGGGGACGATATATGCTTGTTATTGACTTCACATAATTTCCCAAGTATTCTCTTCAGAGTACAAAGGCACAAATCATTCTCTAGTACGACCACCCATCTTAAGGTACCAACATCCTACAGGTGTACTCAAACGCCATTAGCCATGTTAATTAGCGAGCGGCTCTATAGGAGTCTTTGTTAGTCCGTTCCTCCGTTGCTCCGTTCCACCGTGACCAAAGCCTCAAAATGTACAGTTTTTTCAATTGATATTTAAATCATCAAGGAGTTATCCGATCATAATGAAACTTCACAGGATGCTTCTGTACCATCATTACATACATCCTACACCGTGTGATCCTTTGTTAGTCCATCATCTCCGTCCATTCTTCCGTTCCTCCGTGAGCATACACTTCGTTCATCCGTTCCACCGTGACCAAACCCTCAAAATGTACAGTTTTTTCAATTGATATTTAAATCATCAAGGAGTTATCCGATCACGATGAAACTTCACAGGATGCTTCTATACCATCATTACCTCCGATCTACACCATGGGATCCTTTGTCAGTCCGTCTGTGTCCGTCCGTTATTCCGTTCCTCATTAAGCATACACTCAATGTTAGGGTTTTCATTCAAAATGCTTTTTCAAATGATATTTAATTCATCAAGGGGTTATACAATCGCAATGGAACTTCACAAGATGCTTCTATACCATCATTACATCCATCCTACACCATAGGATCCATTGTTCGTCCGTTCGTCCATCTGTCCATCACGTTAACTCCTCCTCAACTGTTGGGGGGGGGCACATTTGGTATGTGGGTTACCCATAGGAATGCGCTTTGTAAGACGACATTTTGATTAGCCACCCCACTCCCCCCCCCACCCCCATGGGGGCGTGACAGGAGTCAAAGGGTCAAATTGATTATAATGCGTCTCACCCCAAAGCGTTGCGTGGAATTCAACACAATTTGGTATGTGTGTTACTAATATGAATGCGCTTTGCAAGACGAGATAGAGATTAGGCCCCGCCCTCAAGGCAGCGTGACAGGAGTCAAAAGGTCAAATTGAGTGTCCGTCACGCTAACTCCTCCCAAACTGTTTGGTGGAGTTCAACCAAATTTGGTATGTGGGTAACAACTAGGAATGTGCTTTGCAAGACGAGATTTAGATTAGGCTCTGCCCGCAACTTTCAATTGATATTTAAACATCAACCCTAAAAGATCGCGGCTTCAACGGCATATGCTGTCTAGTTTATTTGGTTATGTGCATTACTTGCTTCAGTGACTACAGTAGGCTATTTCATTTTGCAAGGTTCTTGAGCTGTTTTCTCAAATGGATCAATGTCAGCTTAGGGGGGCACTTTTGGGAGTTTGGTTTCTGGTTTCCCACTTTACAGGTGGCCGATTTAATCACAATTATGTGCTTCAAATTAAGCAAGACTACGACCCTGGCGTTTTTGCAACCTTCACAGTTGCAGCTCAGGATTAGATATATTTATTAATCCACTGGCATTATCGTCACATCCACGAATTACTCTCTGTGCTGAATGTCCTCACATTCGATGTTTTCCAGCAGGTCCAATATGGAGAAACGGAAACAAGCTTCCATAAATGAGTTCTTTACGAGGAAAGTCGAAATTGGTGATGATCTTGAGGAGAGTGTTGCGACCACCAACAGGGCGATTCAGCTGGATATTCTTCAGGCTACTAGTACCCACACAGAAGTTCGTGGGAATGCTGGAACACCTGAATAGACGATTCAAACCACAGCAGACGAACCACGACCCGATCCATGCCTTCAGTGATGTTGGTTTATGTAAAAGATTAGATATAAGCGACAGTGACAAATTGCAATTACTCAAGTGTCATTTTCGCCCTGATCGAAAATTCAACTTCCCAGTGTGACCATACAAAGTAAAGAACTTAAAATTCAACTTTTCCTGTTTGGACCTGTTCAAATATCTTGTATATTCAAAGACGGAAAATGGTGGTTACTGTTTGCCCTGCTTTCTCGTTGCCCGACGCCCTGGTGGCAGGGGGTGTATGTGTGGAGCATTGATCGATAGTCCATTCACTGACTTCCGTAGAGCCCGTGGCAAAAATGGAGTTCTTGATTCTCATGAATTGACCTCATACCACAAATCATCTGTTGTAGTTGCTGATAATTTCATAAGGACCCATGAGAATCGACTTTCAGCTTGAACATCAACGCCAGAAGCAGTTTGAAGTCAACAAGGCTGACTTGGGAAGTATTATTGATTGCATAGTTTACCTCGATCGCCAATATTCAGCATTGCATGGTCACCAAGATGACTCCACTGTGGATTCTAACACAAACAATGGTAATTTGAATGCGTTTATTGAATTTCGTGCAAAGACTGATACCAATCTGAATATGTTTCTTAGATACTTGCCCGGCAAACTAAAGATATACATCTAAGATGATACAAATATTGGATGTTCTTAAAGATGTCATGCAGGAATTGATAACTAGCAACATCAATGATAAACTGTGCCCTTTCTATAGCATAATAGCAGATGAACTCACAGATGACATCGCCAATCAGCATATTCTCTCATTGTGTCTAAGATACCTGAAGCTTAATGGGGAGAACACCGAGATCAAAGAAAGCCTACTTGACTTTACTTGGGCAGCACAAGTTGAAAGGACTGTGTAAGACAAGATGGGTAGCACGCTTCGAAGCAATTGATAATTTCCTGGATCTGTCCAATGCAGTTCAGACTACATGTGCCATCATTATCAACCCACATCTCTATTCGGAGGATGAAGAAATTTGCAAACTAATAGAGGAGAAATAGAACTGGGACGGTGATAGGAAAACTCGCGCCCAAGGCATATTGGCAAGCTTTGACAACTTCGAGATGATCGTATAATTGATCATATTGAGAAATGTCCTTCAGCCGCTTCGAAAAATAACGATACGACTACAAAAACGGGACATCGATATCAGGTCAGCGTACTTATCATTGGCAGATGTTAAGAGGGATATAGCTATGCTTAGAGCGGATATTGATGCCAGATTCGCTCTTTGGTACAAAGACATTCAGGACCTAGCTGGCAAACTTGGTACAAATGAGAGCGTCCCCCGGGCTAAGGGGAGAAATATACATCGACCAACCCATCCAGCCCAATCACCATTCTGCAAGAGATCAATTGCCATTCCATTTATTGATGACGCCAGCTGCCAGATGTGCGAGCGATTCGCTCCGGATAGTACAAGTGTAGTATCGACATAGATTAGCCTAATCCCTAGCCGTATCGCAAAATCTAATATTACAGACCTACCAAAGATTGTAGAGGATTTAGAACCATATATAAATGATTTGCCCCGGTTCAACAGCCTCTGAATTGAACTTGAAATTTGGCGCGGAAGATGGGCCAGTGAGCAATCGCCACCAGATTCACTACTGAAAGCGTTGAATGCGTGTAGTCGAGACTTGTTCCCGAATCTAGCCGTCCTCATCCCGGTTACCAGCTGCGAAGCCGAGAGGTCGTTTTCCGCCGTTTGTCGGCATAAAACTCAGTTACGATCAACAATGGGAGAGGAGCGACTGACATCGCTGGTCTTAATGAACATGTAATCCGATACACATATTGATATTGATAACGTAGTCAGTAAATTTATTCAGAAAATACCGCTCCGTTTGTTTTCCCCTATGTACGAACTGTGGTAGAATGGACCTTTCCGGTTTTATCTATTCCCCACCGATCTCTAGCTAAGCTCCACTCACACCTCGCTCGTGTTGGGATCGATCGATTTCTTAACACCATGACTATCAATTTAGAGAAGACTACACATGTAAGTTGTTGAATATTTTGAAACTAATCGACTGCGTGTTGTTGCTGCATAAGGCAGCAACAGCGCCCAGTCAAATTACCTTCAAAATATTCAACATCATGTTTATTAAATAGCAAAGAATTACGAGGACATTCAATCCATACAACGTGTCAGACTATTCAAGATTTGATGGCTGGCCTTCAAACACTTTATGATGTAATTGATGTGACGTAATCCTACACGTGTTGAGCTGATTATGCCGTCATATGTGGTCAGATAATAGATGGATACTCTGGAAATGTCTGATTGTTATATCATGTGACAATAGTGTCAAAAACATATTAAGAAATACACCATTTTAAATGTTTTTTAGAAGTCGTCTTGAGCAAAGTTCATATTCCAACTGCTTATGCGGAAAGCTAGAATGTGTAGCCTATATGATACTGCTGAGCACTAACCATTTAAAAGTGAAACAATGCAATCCATCCATCGATTCATCGATTCATCCGTCCAGCTACCAATCTATCCACCTGTTTATATCATAGGTAGCCCAAAATATCAATAAAGGGGTGAGGTGACCATTGAAGAATCAAATTGGACATCTATGCTCTTATATTTTGAAGACAATAGCTTCACAATACTAACACTAAAATTGCATCGGATTAGGATTCTCCAATGGACGCTTCACAATTGTATTGGTAATATGCACTATTAAGTTATGAATATGAATATATGTATAAAATGATAAGTTAATGTGCTGTCGTCACAACCTTATTATCCGTAAAATGTACTCTATCTGTATTTGTGGATGATAATATAATAGACATATTTTTGGAAACATGATACCATAATGCTGGAAATTGTTGTCATTAACGTGACTGTAGTACTATTCAGTTGGCCTGTTGCCAAACATATGGCAGTTAAATTAATTCCAAATGTTAAACATTACAAGGGCAGCCTCAGCTGATCTTGTAAGATTCAAAATTTGAAACTTGTCCATGAAAAATGGGCATTGTCACCTCCAACTCATTCATCATATTTACCTCCAGAAATGCGGGAGATGCATTTTGAAAGCATCTAGATTTAAAAAATGTTAACACCCCCCCCCCCATTGGACCCACCCCTTCGTGGATTCCTGGATCCGCCCCTGTATAGGCTTTACTAGGCCTTAGCTATATCTTACATATGCCTTACATAAGCTTTGATAGGTCTTAGTATGGCTTACAACTTATTACACAGGCTTTACTAGGTCTTGCCTATCATATACTTAGGCGTTAGCTAGGACTTTGCTAAGCTTTCCCAGGAGTAGTAGTGTCGGTAGTAAAATGATACCACCGCCCTCAACCTGCCGCCGTTCCGCGATCCGTGGCCCCCACCGCCCTCTCAATCCCTGGGGCATAGGAATTTGAGACATGTGATGTTCGTGGTCGAGATGGGAGTTGCTGACATGGAAAATAAAACTCCCGTGCGGACCCCGCCTGTCCAGGAGAACCTCCTCAGGATACCGGCCAGTGGCCGGCCTCTCTCTATTCTGTGTAGGCTCAGACAAACACGTAGTCTCTACCAGAGTTGCCTCAGCATGCTGGGACCATCCATAGGGGTTTTCCAGCTACCTTGACAACGCTCATCTGGGAGGAGGCTAAAGTGATTAGCATGTGAACCATGACAGACTCTGGCATGTTCACATGTTACGCAGAGAATCTTATGCAGAGAAGGGGTCTCCAGCAGACAACCACGGCCTACGCTCTCCACCCCATAGAAGTGGCAGACAAACTCGATCTCTTTACATGGCTGAAAGCGGTCGTAAATGTTTCTCCGCAAGGGATCGACCCAAGGATTCTACTGGGGGTCATCCCGGAAGTGGGCCCACTTGGCATCCAATATCATGGCAGTCTCAGCGCCCTGTGCCACTACTGTAGACACCAGAACGAGCAGTATGATGAGAATCATGGCTATATATGAAGAGTTAAACTGAACAGAGTGAACCCCTCGAGAAATATCTGTGCCAAAGCGAGCCCTGTTCCATCCAGATCGATAGTGATCTTCATCCCCTCAGGGGCAGGGGATAGCTGTTTCACTCTGCCGCCAGTTAAGAAACGTAGCTCTAGGACTATATGAGTCGTTTGCGGGCTAGTGAGTCCGACTCGCTGAAGCAGTTTAACAGCACCCTTGACTTTTGAGACATGTGACACTCCATCTACCCGTAGGGTGGCCTCCTGGAGGCTAACAGCTTCTTCTGGTCCATCGAATGGACGACGCAGCAGGAGCTTTCCACCTGTAACCCCGATCCGGTAACCCACCCTCGTCAGGGAGACACCTTCACCTATGTAGGTGAGGAAGGATGATCCCCGATTGTAGAGCTTTCGAACTGTCCCATCCTTTTTCACAACAGTGGAGAGGGGGGTAACCTCTATGTCAATGAGTTCGGGAGGCCTATATAAGGGCAGCCATGTTTGCCAGTCACCCCAGGTCCAGCGTGGTACCACACTTCATTCCTCTCAAATATGAACTGCAGGTTTTTTTGCCAGGGTCAATAGCAGGCCATCACGGGCCATCGGCGGGGCACCGCTCGAATAGGGTTTGACCAGATGAGGTCGCTATTTAGGGTGTTGATGTCTGCCACCTCTGTATCCGAGAGCTCAATCAACGGCTCGAGGATGTACTTCGTCTTCAGGAAATCGTACCGAAACACGATCTTGTGGCAATATATGTTGCGACCCAGGAGCGCCTTCATCACATCCTTGAGGTCTGTGAGCAGCTCCACCACATCACCACCAATGGGGTGGAGGGAGAATGCCTTTGAGCTTGCTTCGTACTGTAGGGCGAATGACTTGCCATCGCTGTCTTCTACCTTGGCAGCATCAACTGCGTACACATCTGCCAGGTCAGCAAGACCAGTCGAGTGAGCAAATATGGGTTCCATAGCACACTGTAGGTGGGGTTTAAACGAGACATATAATCATGCTGATTGTCCGACTGTTGCTCTCCGGTGGTGAGAACGTAATCTCGCCGTCCTCTAGAGGGGAGAGGTGTGGTACAGTACCGTGTAGAATGGGTCCTCTTCGAGGTGCCCCAGCGGGGCACAACATACATACACGCTGATGTGCTACATCAACCTCCGGGCAGTGCACACAGCAGCTCACTGCTAGAAGTCGGCCCGGACGTGATAAAGTATCTCCCAGGTGCAAACAGCAACCTATGGAAAGCTATCAGTCCTAGCCTGTTCACACCTGTAAATCACCTGTTTGACAGGCCCTCCATTAACATACATGCCAGCATGGATGGGATATCGGATGCCCATTTAAAGTTTACACTCTTATTACTCCTTGACCTGACGACAACATGATATCATACCAGTAATATCTGACCTTTGCCAAGATGATGAAAGAGGGTTGCCCCTTCTTGACCCCTGCACAAAACAAACAGATGCTCACACTGCAACAAGAAGGAGAGTGACTACAGTGGGAGAGCCGGTATCAACGGAACGCGAGCATTGCAAGGAGGCGAAGGGACA
>CM067371.1:18540678-18625738 GCA_034401795.1 Chaetoderma sp. LZ-2023a
GCATGACACGTGTGTTGACTGATTGAGAAAAAGGGGGTTAATGGAAAAATGATCTTAAGAACCCCAGAAGAGATCTGACTCTTGAGGTATTCGTCCGTTAGTACTGTCTAACATTAAAAAAGATCAACATTAGTTCAAGGATTACCTATTGATACGTGCACTTTCGGAGATATCCGTCCGCCGAACGCATCGGCCTATAACTAATATGAAGTCATAACGACCTCGCATATGTGGGAGATGACACATCACAATGTCCGAAGTCAGTCTGTAAGGCCATGTCAAAATCGTTTGATGACGTTTAAAACAAAAGAAATGCGCTATTTATTTATCTTCACAGATATTGGAAATTGTTGCTTTGCTACCAATTTAAACGTATGAATTAGACCTCACGGGATAAAGTGAAACAACTTTGTCAGATAAGAAAGTAAGTGAGAAAAACGGCACGAAAAAGTTTGTTCCAATATACCCCAAAAGCAATTTGGCATTTAATTCATAACATATCACATGACAATACTTACATTGCTTTTATTGTTCCTTCGACACAGTTCTCAATAGTATCCCATTGTGATCTCTCTTCTTCCCTGGAAGCAGAAACAATTATTTTGATACAATCCCAGATAACATTACCATGTTGGCCCAATGTATGGTACAATATTGGCCCAACGTTGGGCATCTTGGTTCACTGTTGGCCCCCATCATTCTGCTCGTTGGTCTTACGTTAGCCCAACATGTTGGGGCCAACGCATCCAGCCAATGTTGAACCAACGGTAGCAGCCAATGCATTCACACAACGTTTGCACAATGCTTTCGCCTAATGTTGGACCAATGTCGTTACCCAACGTTGGCCCAATGTTACGAGCTTCATGTTAAGCCAATGCATTAACCCAATCTTGGCCGAACTCATTCACCCAATGTTGGCCCGTAACCTAACACATCTACATAAGGTTGGAACATATTGTCCACACAGGATCTAGTTTGTTATATACGTTGGTTGTAAGTTGTTGGCCCAGCAACTGTAAGCCAACTGCGGTTTTGCCACTGTTGGCCCAATGCTGTATAACAAACCGCCGGATGCGCCATGCACTACCACCATTGGCCCAATGTTGGTCTAGTGTATGGTAACCAACGGCAACCAGCCAACCAATCGCCAATGTTGACCCCAACGTGTGTATGTTATCTTGGATAGATATGACAATTTTTTATTTGAGTTCATTGAATGAATGAGTATGGCTTAGGCAATGTTTCTAACAAATTTCAGCCATGGGTTCACCCTAGTTATTTATCTGGTTCAAGGAGAAAGGCCATGGGACTCGCAGAATGCAACTAGTATGCCTTAGGCAATGTTTCTTACAAATTTAAACCATGGGTTCATCACAGTTATTCTTCTGAATCCAACGGAAAGGCCATGGAATTCACGGAACATGACTGGTATGGCTTAGGCCGTGTTTCTTGCAAATTCCAGCCATGGGTTCACCCTAGTTTTTCCTCTGGTTCCAGTAGAAAGGTCATGGAACTCACAGAGAGTATGTGACTGATGTTTAAGGCTATACTCATAGTGTAGGGGCACATATATAACTTACGTAGTGTTTGGCTGTCTTATGATCAAAACCACTTCCCCACTTGGAGTGCCAGGTACAATGTAATTCCTCTGTGTGTATATTTTCTTCTGTTACTGCTGTGGTGGCTCTTGATGTGCTCGGAAGATCTGGCAATTCATCGTCATCATCCGGCAAAATAAGTGGAATGGTTTCATCTGTAATGTCGTCATGCCCATCAATACTAGTACATGCGACATTTTCATCAGACAATGCTTAAATCGGTACACAATAAGGAACACTTCGGTGTGCCTGGAATCTTTTTTTTCTTCAATATATTTCCCAAAAGTGAAAGGGCTTCCACACCTTCTCTGACATTTTGGTTTCTGCAGTTTACTAACTCTAAGAGATAGCCACTCTCCGAGCCAATAACGGGGTTTTCTCCCTTTGGAAAAAATGCGTCTGTAACAATTTTCAAGGGATTTGTGTACTCTTCATTCATTGGTATTTGTATTGAAATTGTGTTTTTGTCTCCCAGTGGAGATTTGACTTGACTGCTCATTCTATCACCAATAGAGTTTCTTTTTTCTTCTGATAACCGGAGACCAAATGTAAATGCTCTGATTAGCTGCTTTGGTCGTCCACCAGAGTGAGACTGACTATTTTTCTGCTGTTGTGGCCCATTGCCTCTACCACGACCATTCATTGAGTCTCGGAGAGCTCTAAGAAGTATTTTTCTTCTTTCTGACCTACTAGTATCTACAGTTGGTAAGACAGACCAGGCACTCTCCACATTTCCAGTGTTACCATGACACCTGTCTCTGAGTGTGATCTGGTCGCCAATAGCTGTCAGCCCAAGATTGCTCAGCTGATCATCAGATAGTAATTTGACTGCTCTGCCATCTATCTATGTAAAATATAAAACAAGTTTACATTGCTTTAGATTGTCACACCATTCCGCCTACAGTTTGCAAGCACAGTGTCACAATAACAGATTATTTTGTCAATTGTCTGCAATCAACATACAACCTTTGACCTACAGAAGAGCATATATAAAACAGCCACCAAGACTATACATGTAGGTATGAGCCTTCACACTACTGAAAATATGGTTGTTACTGATGCTTGCTGGACCTCATAATCCAAGATGCCCTATGGAGCATGGGGTTAGCCAAATGGTGTATCTTTGGGCACACAGCTGATGAATCCTAGCTCTTCTTTGAAGAATCTGTCAAGCTACAGAGATTACTAATTTTCATGTATTCAGTTTTTAAATTTTAGGCTTTCAAATTTAGACTCAAATTGAATTTTTCAGCAAAGTTTACTACTTTTATAGGGTAATAAGACTGGACTTCTATCAGCACCTGTACAGGGTGTCAAAAGTGACACCTTGTTAATCCTCAACACTTTTCATCTATATTGAGTGCAGTTAAAGGCATATTTAACTATCTTTCAGTTCTACATGTAGGATGGTGGTCTATATTGAAAGTGGAGTACATCTGTAAAACTGAATGGGCGAATCACCGACCGTCGCACCTCCCAAAGTGTTTATTAGATACTGTTACACTATTCAACACAGTGGCAATAACAAGAAGTCTTTAAAAGCCAATACAAGTACTTAATTAGGTATCAAGACCAGTCCATTTTATACATCTAGATGACTGAGAGGAATTCAGTACTGTACTACTTTTAGAGATATTATCTGTAAGTGAAAACAAGAGTTTAAAAAACTGATATATACGAAATGGCAATAACTATGGAAAGATTTACTAAATATGCATTAAGATTTTATGATTTTGAGACATCTCTGTACAACACGTTTGGCTTAGACCAGATATACTACAGACATGATTTGAGAGACTGCCTTAAACAAAGGGTTGTTACTCTGCCAATTATATCAATCATGCATCAAAACCATTTTAGCACAAATCTTGAAAATACTTTTTGACTAAAATCTATAGCATGCCGTACTTTCCAAAATTTTCGCTATAACTTAAACATAAAACTTCGGATTAGGCTTGAGTTTATTTAACCCTTATTGTACCGGTACAATAAGAATGGTTATGTGACAGTGTTGTTTTAGCCTAGTCTGGTCAGCTGCGACACTGCTAGAGCCTTAGCTATGCATTAAATCTGTACTTACTTTTTGTAGTTTGAATTTCTCTACAACTTGTGGACACACCTGCCTGGCTATAAGAAAACTGCATACCTGCAAAATTAATGGTACAAGATACAGTAAAGCAGATCTTTCACCATTATTTCATACCTATGTCATAGAGGTTCAAATGAAATCAGTTCAATAAAGTTTTATTATTTTTCAGACTAACATTTACTTTTATTCTACATGTACTAAAATGTATTATACTTTATCAGTATTTTAAACATTAAACTAATTAACAGTTTGCACAGGACTGAGTGAAGTGTTCTAAAAACTAGTAAAGAGTTAACTAGCATCAACATCCCGAAATATGTTTACACTTATCTTGGCCCGAATCAGGCAATATACCAGAATTCCGCAGATGCATGTTTTATTATTTATTACGCAAAATAAATGCTCGTGATTGTGGGTGGTAGGGTGAGCTTTTGTAGATACTTTCAGCTTTGTCACAATAGTGGGCTAGAGTAGGCTGGGCTAGGCTAGACTGGGCTAGGCAAATCCTAGCCTAGCACTCTGCAAGTCTTGACTGTGCTAGGATAGGCTAGACTGGGATAAACCGGCTAGGCTAGACTGGGCTAGGCTAGACTGGTTTGGGCTAGGCTAGATGGGGTGGGCCAGGCTAGTCTGGGTTGGGCTAGGCTAGACTGGGCTGGGCTGGGCTAGACTGGGCTGGGTTAGTCTAGGCTAGACTAGACTGGGCTAGGCTAGACTGGACTAGATTAGACTTCGCAAGGCTTGACTGTGCTAGGCTAGGATAGGCTAGACTGGGCTAGCTAGACTGGGCTAGATTAGACTTCGCAAGGCTTGCCTGTGCTAGGCTAGGATAGGCTATCCTGGGCTAGGCTAGACTGGGCTAGGCTAGACTGAGTTGGCTAGGCTAGATGGGGTGGGCTAGGCTAGATGGGGTGGGCGAGGCTAGTCCGGGCTGGGATAGACTGGGCTGGGCTAGACTGGGCTAGGACAGGCCGGGATAGGTTAGGCTAGGACTGTGCTAGGTAGTATGTTGGATGTGCTGGCTGGTGGAAGGATGGATGGATGGTAATATGTTGGGTGTGTTGGCTGGTGGAAGGATGGATCAATGGATGGATGATTGTACGTAGGGTGGGAGGGCAGGTTGGTGTGCAGGTTTGTGGGTGAGCGAGCGGTGCGTTGATGGAAGGTTGGATAGATGGATGGATTGATCGATGGATGGATGGATAGATAGATGGATGGATGAACGGATGTGTTGAAGGATGGATTCCTGGGACAATGCTGGATGCGTGGCATGGATGGATTGATGGATGGATAGATGGGTGGATGGATGCGTTGTCGTATATTGGATTGGCGGCTGCTGGAAGAATGGATGGAGGATGGATGGATGGATGGATGAATGGATGGATGCGTGGTAGTAAATAAGATGGGCGGGATGGTGGATGGCTTGCTGGCTGGTTGGATGGCTGCCTGGATGACTGGATGGATGGATGGATGGATGGATGGATGCGTGGTAGCAGATTGAATGGGCGGCTGGTGCAAGAATGGATGGATGGATGGATGGATGGATGGATGGATGGATGGATGCGTCGTAGTAGATAAGATCGGCAGGCTGGTGGATGGCTTGCTGGCTGGCTGGCTGGCTGGTTGGTTGGCTGGCTGTCTGTCTGTCTGGCTGGCTGGCTGGCTGGATAGATGGATGGATGGATGGATAGATGTATGTATGTATGGATGGATGGATGGATGGATGGATGGATGGATGGACGAACGGATGGATGGATGGATAGATAGATGGATGAGTGGATAGATGGATGGATGTGTGATAGTAGATTGGATGGGCGGGTTGGTGGAAACATGGATAGATGTATGGATGGATGGATGAACTGGTGGATGAATGGATAGGTGGATGGGTGTATGGATGGATGGATGCGTGGTAGTAGATTGGATGGGCGGGCTGGTGGAAACATGGATAGATGTATGTATGGATGGATGGTATGTAGGTTGGTGTATGGAAAATAGTATGAATTCCGGGTCGGATCAGGATCTGCATCCGGGAATTAGCATGCAAATCCGGATCTGGATCTGGGAAATAGTATAAATTCTTGATCCGGATCCGGATGTGGGAATTACTTAGACCTTAGCCATACTTTGCTAGGCCATAGCAATGCCTTGGATATCCCTTAGCTGGGCCTTACATAGATTTCGCAATGTCTTTTCTTAGGCCTATAACAGGCTTCGCTAGGCCTTACCTATGTCTTCATTAGGCCTTATCCAGGCTTACATATGCCTTACTTAGGCCTTCGTCAGGCTTTGTCAGGCCATACCTAGGCATTGGATAGACATTGTCAGGCCATACATAGGTCTTACATACCCTTTGACCGCCCTTAAACATGTCTTATTTATGACTTGGCCACGTTTTGCTAGGCCTTACTTAGGCCTTAGCACGACTTTGCTAGGCCTTACCTATATTTTGTCCAGACGTTAGCCGCCATACCTATGTTTTGTCTAGACCTCTTAAAGCTTAAGGAAGGCCTGGCAAAGCCCAATTTATGCCTAAGTAAGGCATATGTACGGTCAGGTAAAGCCTTATTAAGGCCTATCAAAGCCTGGCTAATGCCTAAGGAAGGCCTAGCAAAAGCTCACTATGGCCTAAGTAAGGCATATCAAAACATATCTACGGCCTAAGTAAAACCTATGTAAAGCCTACGAAAGCCTGACTAAGGCCTAAGTAAAGCCTGACTATGGTCTAAGCATGGCCTAGGAAAGCCTGGCTAAGGGATAAGTAAAGCATAGGTAAGGCCTAACAAAGCCTGACTAAGGCCTAAGTAAGGCATATAGCAAAGCCTGATTAAGACATAAGTTAAGTCTATCAAAACCTATGTAAGGCATAGGTAAGGCATATGTAGTGTCTAGCAAATGCTAAATAAGACCTAGGTATGGCCTAGCTAAGCCTAGCTATGGCCTATGTCAGGCATAGGTAAAGCCTAGAAAAAGCTGATTAAGGCATAAATAAGTCCTAGTAAAGCCTACGCAAGGCCTGTCTACGCCCTATATAAGCCATAAGTATTCCCTATCGAAGCCTGGCTAATGACTAAATAAGGCCTGGGAAAGCTGAGCTAAGGCCTAGGTAAGGCATATGTAGGGTCTAGCAAAGCCGGACAAAGGCCTAAATAAGGCATAGCAAGTCCTAGCTGACGCCTAAGTATATGATAGGCAAGACCCAGTAAAGCCTGAGTAATAAGTAGTAAGCCAGACTAAGACCTATCAAAGATTATGTAAGACATAGGTAGGGCCTTGTAAAGCCTATATAAGGCATAGGTAAGGCCTAGCAAGGCCTTAGCTAATGCCTAGGTAAGGCATATGTAGGGCCTAACAAAGCCGGACTAAGGCCTAAACAAGGCATTGCAAGTCCTAGCTGACGCCTACGTATATGATAGGCAAGACCTAGTAAAGCCTGAGTAATAAGTAGTAAGCCAGACTAAGACCTATCAAAGCTTATGTAAGGCATATGTAAGACATGGGTAAGGCCTAGTAAAGCCTATACAAGGCATAAGTAAGGCCTAGCAAGGCCTGACAAAGACGTAACAACGGCTATGCAAGGCCTATCTAAGGCCTACTTAGGCCTAAGTAAGGCATATCAAAACATATCTAAGGCCTAAGTAAAGCCTGTGTAAAGCCTACGAAAGCCTGACTAAGGCCTAAGTAAAGCCTGACAAAGCCTATGTAAGGCATAGGTAAGGACCAGCGAGGCCTGGTTAAGGCTTAAGCACGACATAGGTAGGGCATAGCAAAGCATGACCTAGGCCTAAGTTAGGCCTTGCAAAGCCTTTTTAAGTCCTAGCTAAGGGATATGTAATACAAAGCTAAGGCCTTGCAAAGCCTGACTATGGTCTAAGCATGGCCTAGGAAAGCCTGGCTAAGGCATAAGTAAAGCATAGGTAAGGCCTAACCAAGCCTGACTAAGGCCTACGTAAGGCATATAGCAAAGCCTGATTAAGACCTAAGTAAAGTCTATCAAAACCTATGTACGGCATAGGTAAGGAATTTGCAAGGCCTATCTAAGCATGACTAAAACCTAAGTAAAGCCTAGTACAGCTTAACTAAGGCATACGTAAGGCATATGTAGTGTCTAGCAAAGGCTAAATAAGACCTAGGTATGGCTTAGCAAAGCCTAGCTATGGCCTATGTCAGGAATAGGTAAAGCCTAGAAAAAGCCGAGTAAAGCATAAATAAGTCCTAGTACAGCCTACGTAAGGCCTATCTACGGCCTATATAAGCCATAAGTATTCCCTATCGAAGCCTGGCTAATGCCTAAATAAGGCCTGGGAAAGCTTAGCTAAGTCCTAGCTGACGCCTAAGTATATGAGAGGCAAGACCTAGTAAAGCCTGAGTAATAAGTAGTAATCCACACTAAGACCTATTAAAGCTTATGTACGGCATATGTAAGATATAGGTAAGGCCTAGTAACGCCTATACAAGGCATAGGGTAAGGCCTAGCAAGGCATGACAAGGCCGTCACGGGCATACTTGTGTACATTTGTGTAAATGTCATAAATATAACCATGGTCCTAGGAATCAGATTTATCACTTATTTATTCCACTTTAGTATATTCTTGACATTTTTGTATCGTATTCAGCAAAATGTCAGTTGGGTTTGTTTCAAATCAGGACAGATGTCCCGTGACGGCCTTGACCCAGCCAAGCTTGAATGGCGTACCACGGACAGAATTTTCAGCAGATGAAGCAAGATTACGCTTGGAAATCTATCAAATAAACATCTGCAGTGATACTAGACATACGATAAGGCATACATTTAAATAACAACATACTTTTAATTTTGACCATTCAGAACCACCCAAAGTTACGTTTTTCTGAACATATCGGGAAGCGCTACCAAACAATAGTACACCGCGAAGATAGAGCTGTCGTATCAGCGGACGTATGAGAAAGCCTATCTCTCGTTTTACGGGAGCAGATTTTAAAACCAGGCCTAGTTCCTTTGTAAATATATCAAATATTGCAATTGAACAGAATCTGCTAGTGTTTGATTTAAAATGCTGGACCGTCAAGTGGTCAAGGAATAACATTATCCCATTTGAACTAATGGACATTTAGTTATACATCTGAATTCGCTCATTTGAAATCTATAGTTTAGGCCTAAATATAGGACGCCATCTTTTATGTATGTCCGAGAGAGCGTACATCGTTCGACCGTGTGGAAATTTGGGCGATAACGCTAGGAACGATATACGAGCTTGGGTAGTTAGGCAGGCCTGTTCAAGGCCATCATATTTCAGCGACGTAAAACCAATTTCTGCTGAAACGACATAGGCCTAGGCTATTATGGGCTATAGATATATATTTTTAATTTACTTACATCATCAACAGTTTTCTCCTCCATCTTGATTGTTAAATTCAGCGGGAAGAGGAAGAACCAAAACGAGGCAATACTCACGTGACAATTTGGGAAAAAGGAAAAAAAAAGAAACTCGGGAGTATTCACCTAGGTGAAAACCTTTCCACCTAGGTGGAAACGTTTTCACCTAGGTGGAAACGTTTTCACCTAGGTGAAAACTTAAAAAAGAAACTCGGGAGTATTCACCTAGGTGAAAACGTTTCCACCTAGGTGGAAAGGTTTTCACCTAGGTGAAAACTAAAAAAAGAAACTCGGGAGTATTCACCTAGGTGAAAACGTTTCCACCTAGGTGGAAAGGTTTTCACCTAGGTGAAAACTAAAAAATGAAACTCGGGAGTATTCACCTAGGTGAAAACGTTTTCACCTAGGTGGAAAGGTTTTCACCTAGGTGAAAACTAAAAAATGAAACTCGGGAGTATTCACCTAGGTGAAAACGTTTTCACCTAGGTGGAAAGGTTTTCACCTAGGTGAAAACTGAAAATTGAAACCTTGCTGCCAAAAAATAAACCTATAACGAAAAAAATTAAGTTCAAAACTAAAAAGTTTTATCATGTCGTCTATGGGCCACCGTAGAAATTACTTCCTTTTTAAGTTTTATAAAGCTGGTATCTGCATAAGATTTCCTGAAGGAAGAACATTGGAGTCCGGAAAAATTCGCATATTTGCCAATTATAAATCAAAATATTGATCATTATTTAAATCTTGTCAAAAATTTACCACTATGGGTGAGAATCTATGTATATCAAAGATTCCAAATATGTAAAAATCATATTTTTATGAAAACTCCTCGTTACTTCTTTTTTGATTTGAAAAAGGGGTAAAATCAGCAAACAATTATATCAGAGTAAAGTCCACAAAGGTGCCGACAATTTGTTATAAGCCTCCTTCGCCACGCCCACGCTTCCCTGAATGTGTGTACAGCGAAGTGAATAGGCCTGTGGCGAATATAGGCTTAATGGCAGACTCGTATACCGGTGCAATACCCTCGCTCCACCTGCAAATAAATAAATAAATAAATAAATAAATGGCAGCAGCATGTTCCGGTCAAATTAGCTTTAAAATATTCAACAGGTTAATTTATTAGCTGTATGATTGTCTCGAAATTCAGATTCTGAGAATTCAGGTTTCATCGGGTTAAGGGGTTAGGGTATGAATAGGGTAAGTTACACATGTTCTCTGAGTCGTGTTTTCTTTTTAGCTGAAGATGTTATTTAACCCATTTGTGCCTAAATTTGATCAAGAAAACTTCAATTTTCTCATAGAAACTGTCCATTTGCAAACCAAGAGAAGACTATTTTTGAAAATTTAACACTGGAAGGACTGATCCGTTTATCGAAGCCGGTTTTGGCGTCATGATCATCATAGTGATAAAATAGCTCCGACAATCTGTCGTACCTCTCTTTAAGAAACGTGTTTATGAGTGGAAATTTATGCAATTGGTTGGATTTAATTGAATTTTCTGTTGAATATTTTGAAACTAATTTGAATTGGGGATGTTGCTGCCTAAGGAAACAACAGCTTCCAGTCAAATTCGTTAAAAAAAATGCTTACCTGTGGACTGCAGTGTTAAAAAGATTAATGTCAACTATCATTGTTTACTTGTCAACAAACGGGCGTGGCCTAGCTATTATGGACACCATCTTAACTCTTTAGTATCCTGATTTTGTCCCGTAAAATTCTATTTTTTCACAGAGAATGTCCATTTGCAGACGAAGAGAAGCCTATTTTGGACCATTTACCAGTGGGATGACAGTTAGTCCACTGGTAAACTTTAAAAAATAGGCTTCTGATGGTCTGAAAATGGATATTTTATGTGAGAAAAAGAAATTTTTCTGGACATTTCGCAAGCCTACTACCGAAGCAATATTCTTAATGAAGATTATTTAAAGGTAGTACGGGTCTATCTAATTCCCTATGTCATCTACATGTATAACAAATCAGCATTATTGCATTTTAAATACAACATGTGTCTTTCGTTTCTCTTTATCTTCCAACTCTCCCTGCCCACCTCTATCTCTCTCACTCATTCTTTCTTTCTCCCACACTTTCCTTCTCTCTCTCTCTCTCGCTCCCTCCCTCCCCCCCCCCCCCCCCTCTCTCTCTCTCTCTCACACACACACACACACACACACACACACACACACACACACACACACACACACACACACACACACACACACACACACACACACACACACACACACACACACACACACACACACACACACACACACACACACACACACACACACACACACACACACACACACACACACACACACACACACACACACACACACACACACACACACACACACACACACACACACACACACACACACACACACACACACACACACACACACACACACACACACACACACACACACACACACACACACACACACACACACACACACACACACACACACACACACACACACACACACACACACACACACACACACACACACACACACACACACACACACACACACACACACACACACACACACACACACACACACACACACACACACACACACACACACACACACACACACACACACACACACACACACACACACACACACACACACACACACACACACACACACACACACACACACTGTCCCTCTCTCTCTCTCTCTCTCTCTCTCTCTCTATCTCTCTCTCTCTCTCTCTCTCTCTCTCTCTCTCTCTCTCTCTCTCTGTACGTGGGTGCGTTCGTTATTCATCCGAGTTATTCCTAAATAACGTGTCGTATTTGTTTTTTGGTTGGATAAGTTAATTCTCAATTTCATCATATGTAGGCCTACCTACTCGCCATATTCAAATAGCTAACCATTTCAACCAGAGAAACCATGTAAAGTGAAATCTGTCTATAGCGACTACCACGTGGACTTTCAAATTATGTTCACATAGGACAGGCGGTGGCTTTATAAAAACTAATTTCACCCGCTAAATAGCTTTTAGGGATACAAATATGGTGGTTCCTTAAGACGGCTGGGCATACGACCACGCGCCATAAAGAACCCCAATCTTTTGGCCACAAACGCACGTGGTCGCTATAGACAGGCCTCAGTGTAGGCCTACGACAAATCATTTATTATGTAAGTGTGGTCAAAACTACTGACCGGTGATCTCATAATATAAGCTAGCTAATACAAAAAGGTCTTGCTAATATACATGCCATATTTTTATATTTATTGCCGATAAAGTACATAGCTTTAGAATCTCGCGTCATGAATTACCTCCCTTGAATTCCAAGCAGCTGTGACGTCATAGTGGAACAACCACTAAGCAAAGCTGTTTAACCAGGGTAACTTTTTCATTCTATTGTATTTAGCAATGAATTTTGAAATAGGCAAAGATCTCAATGATATTCCCGATAGACATTAGTCAGAAGTTTATAATAGCGCCGATGCCATATTTAAATATGAATATCTCTGTCACGAAAACCCCCTTTTTGGATGAGATCTGCTTCGAGAAAATATCTCAGTGTGATTCTATAGATACTGTATTTTTATGACACTATATCTTGCTACATCCAGTATTGGTGGGGTGGCCGTTAAGCGCAGATCTAGGATTTTATTATTGAGTTAGTCCAATATTGGAGAGGGTCTGTGAGTGAGAGGCGGGTCCCCTCCAAATTGCCGTTTGGGGAGATATGGGTGGGCTGGTTCGTCTCTATGAAAATTCTGATGCTATGCGAAGTCATTTCCTGCATTCCATTTGATAAACAACATATCTATTTTGTATCCAAACTGCGCCTATAATTCAGCAGAATCTGTTATGATTTTCCAGATAGATCTCTATCCCCCCCCCCCCCCCCACCACATACACGCAAGCACGTAAGCATGGGCGCACACACAAACCAAATGCAAAGCCCACCGGTAGATCCGAATTTGCGAATTTGCCTAGGGTATCGCAATCAATTGATTTGTTTAAGTCTAAGACTGGAGAAAGCTAGGCCCATATTGGATACATTTTATAGGCTTATATAATTAAATCTCCTGTGGACTTAAGCCACACTATTTGTAACAATCTAAAACATCAATTTTAACAAGCATTGATTACAATATCATTTAGGTATATACATTATTCCAGCAATGAGTGACCGGGTGGGGGAGTGGGGGAGGGGTTGCAAAAATTAAACCAACATACCTGTGGTTTGGCCTACACATTGCCACTTATGTTTCCTGTCATTCTAAACATAGGCCTACACATGCGTGCGTATCCTATATGTATGTGGGCGAGGAGGTAAATTCTGGGTTTATATCTATACCACTTCTTTGAATGTAATGTATCTAACATATACATTTATGCATAACGACACTCACTCTCCCACGCTTTTACTGGAGTACTTTGTAGGTGTACGTACTAGAGACAAATGCTGGCCCTGAGTGTGTACAATTGTCGTGTATACACTGAAAAAGCACATATATGAGTGAAGATGCGCAAAAAACGTGACAATAATAATTTATAACAGGTGGGTAAGATGAACTAAATTGTCATATTTAGATAGGCCTACGTTTATTAACAGTGCACAAATTTACGTTGCATAGCTTACGCGTCGAAGACCGTCAAAGTTGTTTGTTTACTATAAGCTTTCATTGACGTCCGCATGAACTGAAAGAGAGACGATCGATAACCGATATGGCAGTCTTCCTATGAATTCGTTCATCTGCTACTATTTATGTGCTTCCATCACACGGAATGCTTGTTTAATTGCCCGGTAGTAATTTTCAATAAGCCCGGTGGTAATTTATCAAAATAATATGCTTTGCATCAACGTGAAAATATGCAGGCCTGTGGATTCCCCAACTATCATTTACTATGGTCAGTTGTTTATTTATGGTTAAAATCAATCAACATATAACTTTCTATTATTTTTATTGGCATAAGACCTGAAAAAACTATTTTTTATCTCTGCCTGATCGGGAAAATGCAACCAAACTGCGCTTATTTCCTGCTGAAGTTGAACGAAGCTGCATGTATTCAACGTTACGGTATAATAGCTTGCTCCACTATTACGTCATTATTGACGTTGACGAGCTCAAAATCAAGGGAGGTAAGTCATTAAAGTTAGTCGAATTAAAGTTGAAATATTTAACATGATATCCCGATATGAGACGCTGCAATGTCAAGGTTGAAAAGGGTTAGACGTTCTCCTTCCAAAGACAGCCGTGCTCAACACGGGAACGGTCAGGTAGCAATACAGCGTTGTGGCTCCCACGTTTTAAATACCCAATAAGATGTTTGCGAGATTACTGGCCAAAACATGACTTGTCTTATCAACGGACTGGGTGTGTGGGTGTGTGGGCGTTGACAAAGGAACTCGTCTCAACCGGGAAAGGTGTGAAAACGTCGAGCCTGTCGTTCCGGTACACTGGGCAGACCGGCTAATGACTAGAACAAAATTACCCCTGGCGGAAATATAACAAATCTAAGGGAAGACCATCCATGCTGGCAAATTCGCTAGTTCATTGTTGGATATGGCCAGATATATTGCGAATTTGCCTAGGGTATCGCAATCAATTGATTTGTTTAAGTCTAAGACTGGAGAAAGCTAGGCCCATATTGGATACATTTTATAGGCTTATATAATTAAATCTCCTGTGGACTTAAGCCACACTATTTGTAACAATCTAAAACATCAATTTTAACAAGCATTGATTACAATATCATTTAGGTATATACATTATTCCAGCAATGAGTGACCGGGTGGGGGAGTGGGGGAGGGGTTGCAAAAATTAAACCAACATACCTGTGGTTTGGCCTACACATTGCCACTTATGTTTCCTGTCATTCTAAACATAGGCCTACACATGCGTGCGTATCCTATATGTATGTGGGCGAGGAGGTAAATTCTGGGTATATATCTATACCACTTCTTTGAATGTAATGTATCTAACATATACATTTATGCATAACGACACTCACTCTCCCACGCTTTTACTGGAGTACTTTGTAGGTGTACGTACTAGAGACAAATGCTGGCCCTGAGTGTGTACAATTGTCGTGTATACACTGAAAAAGCACATATATGAGTGAAGATGCGCAAAAAACGTGACAATAATAATTTATAACAGGTGGGTAAGATGAACTAAATTGTCATATTTTGATAGGCCTACGTTTATTAACAGTGCACAAATTTACGTTGCAGCGGGGAAGACCGTCAAAGTTGTTTGTTTACTATAAGCTTTCATTGACGTCCGCATGAACTGAAAGCGAGACGATCGATAACCGATATGGCAGTCTTCCTATGAATTCGTTCATCTGCTACTATTTATGTGCTTCCATCACACGGAATGCTTGTTTAATTGCCCGGTGGTAATTTTCAATAAGCCCGGTGGTAATTTCTCAAAATAATATGCTTTGCATCAACGTGAAAATATGCAGGCCTGTGGATTCCCCAACTATCATTTACTATGGTCAGTTGTTTATTTATGGTTAAAATCAATCAACATATAACTTTCTATTATTTTTATTGGCATAAGACCTGAAAAAACTATTTTTTATCTCTGCCTGATCGGGAAAATGCAACCAAACTGCGCTTATTTCCTGCTGAAGTTGAACGAAGCTGCATGTATTCAACGTTACGGCATAATAGCTTGCTCCACTATTACGTCATTATTGACGTTGACGAGCTCAAAATCAAGGGCGGTAAGTCATTAAAGTTAGTCGAATTAAAGTTGAAATATTTAACATGATATCCCGATATGAGACGCTGCAATGTCAAGGTTGAAAAGGGTTAGACGTTCTCCTTCCAAAGACAGCCGTGCTCAACACGGGAACGGTCAGGTAGCAATACAGCGTTGTGGCTCCCACGTTTTAAATACCCAATAAGATGTTTGCGAGATTACTGGCCGTGTGTGTGTGTGTTGTAATATTTGAGGCGTTTATATGCTAGTTCCCAATGCTAGGGTCTAGACTCACGCCTGGCCTTTATGGTTTCTGTTGAATTCTTGTGAATTCTTGTGACGTCGGTTTGTGCATTAGCTTGTGTCTCTCTCTGTGTGTGTGTGTGTGTTGATCGTTGTCTCTCGATTTTGTCTCATGTTGCTGTTCTTTTCCATGGCTTTTTTTGTTGCTCCTCATGCTTGGGCGTGTGTAATGGGGATGGCCTAACCTGGACCTAACAGGGGTGGGTAAGGGATGGGGTAGGTGTTGGGTCGGGGGAGGTGCGTACGGTCTTATGACCTGATGCACCCAAGGGGGGGCTTTAGGTCAGAGACCTCCCGGCCCCTTTGGGGGGAGTGGGGAGGTTGGGGTGTGGGGTCTTTCGGGTCCTGGGACCCATTTGGTCTTCTGGCCATCATCCGAGCAGGCACCAGCGCGCACTTGTTTGATTTTGATTGGTTAGGTAGCCCGTATGGTGACTGTGTCCGTCCGAGGACGAACTCGGTCAGTCATCCGGGTTACATCCCTCCATAGTCCCCTCGAAAATTCCGAAAGATTCTAATTCTAGCAATTTGGTTTTGGTTTTGTAATCCGTATGTTGCGTGGTTCCATCCGAGGAGGGATCCATTCAGCATCCGGTTTACTTTGACTATACCGAAATTTCTTGCCTACCTAACCCTAGCTCACGTTCACACAGTGATGGGCACTGTGTGACGGGACCTCAGTTTAAAGTCCCATCCGAGAAGACTGTAGAGATTACTGGCCAAAACATGACTTGTCTTATCAACGGACTGGGTGTGTGGGTGTGTGGGCGTTGACAAAGGAACTCGTCTCAACCGGGACACTGGGCAGACCGGCTAATGACTAGAACAAAATTACCCCTGGCGGAAATATAACAAATCTAAGGGAAGACCATCCATGCTGGCAAATTCGCTAGTTCATTGTTGGATATGGCCAGATATAACATCCCGGTATATAGCTTGAGGTAGCCTACGAGATATGCACAGGCAATGAGCATCAATCACACGAAGTAGACGTGTCCATTTCTAGAAATAATAGCCTCTCTAACTAAACTCCGCCCACTTTTGATTGCGACGTCAGCTTATTAGTGTCGTATCTGATTATGACTTTAGATACGTGAGCGACAGATCGGATCCATCCATTGAAAACAATGGCAAATTTATGAATACAGAAACCCAAGGGTAACAGTCTGCGCATGCACGCACGCGTGTGTTCGTGCGCAGCAGCAGCGGCAACGGCAGCGGTTACGGTAGACGTAGTGGTGGTTGTAGTGGTAGTGGTTGTGGTTGTGGTGGTGCTGCTGCTCGTGCTGGCGTAAGCCGCAGTAGCAGTAGCTAAGCAGCAGTAGTAGCTGCTGCAGCAGCTGTTATTATTGTCAAGCTTAGTTCTATGAACTCTGTCATTGACGACGCACTGATATTAGGATATAGCTTAGTTCTATGACCTTTGTCATTGACGACGCACTGATATTAGGATATAGCTTAGTTCTATGAACTCTGTCATTGACGACGCACTGATACTAGGATATAGCTTAGTTCTATGAACTCTGTCATTGACGACGCACTGATACTAGGATATAGCTTCGTTCTATGAACTCTGTCATTGACGACGCACTGATACTAGGATATAGCTTCGTTCTATGAACTCTGTCATTGACGACGCACTGATACTAGGATATAGCTTCGTTCTATGAACTCTGTCATTGACGACGCACTGATACTAGGATATAGCTTCGTTCTATGAACTCTGTCATTGACGACGCACTGATACTAGGATATAGCTTCGTTCTATGAACTCTGTCATTGACGACGCACTGATACTAGGATATAGCTTCGTTCTATGAACTCTGTCATTGACGACGCACTGATACTAGGATATAGCTTCGTTCTATGAACTCTGTCATTGACGACGCACTGATACTAGGATATAGCTTCGTTCTATGAACTCTGTCATTGACGACGCACTGATACTAGGATATAGCTTCGTTCTATGAACTCTGTCATTGACGACGCACTGATACTAGGATATAGCTTCGTTCTATGAACTCTGTCATTGACGACGCACTGATACTAGGATATAGCTTCGTTCTATGAACTCTGTCATTGACGACGCACTGATACTAGGATATAGCTTCGTTCTATGAACTCTGTCATTGACGACGCACTGATACTAGGATATAGCTTCGTTCTATGAACTCTGTCATTGACGACGCACTGATACTAGGATATAGCTTCGTTCTATGAACTCTGTCATTGACGACGCACTGATACTAGGATATAGCTTCGTTCTATGAACTCTGTCATTGACGACGCACTGATACTAGGATATAGCTTCGTTCTATGAACTCTGTCATTGACGACGCACTGATACTAGGATATAGCTTCGTTCTATGAACTCTGTCATTGACGACGCACTGATACTAGGATATAGCTTCGTTCTATGAACTCTGTCATTGACGACGCACTGATACTAGGATATAGCTTCGTTCTATGAACTCTGTCATTGACGACGCACTGATACTAGGATATAGCTTCGTTCTATGAACTCTGTCATTGACGACGCACTGATACTAGGATATAGCTTCGTTCTATGAACTCTGTCATTGACGACGCACTGATACTAGGATATAGCTTAGTTCTATGAACTTTGTCATTGACGACGTACTAGCTGATATTAAGATATAGCTTAGTTCTATGAACTCTGTCATTGACGACGCACTGATACTAGGATATAGCTTAGTTCTATGAACTCTGTCATTGACGACGCACTGATACTAGGATATAGCTTCGTTATATGAACTTTGTCATTGACGACGTACTAGCTGATATTAAGATATAGCTTAGTTCTATGAACTCTGTCATTGACGACGCACTGATACTAGGATATAGGTTAGTTCTATGAACTCTGTCATTGACGACGCACTGATACTAGGATATAGCTTAGTTCTATGAACTCTGTCATTGACGACGCACTGATATTGGGATATAGCTAAGTCACCATCTGGAATGTAATTCTGACTGTTTTCGATTTTCGACCTGAGTGGGGTTCGAACCCAGGCAATTTTGCGGCACATATCGCCTAGCATTTGAGAAGCGAGTGCTCTACCATCAGTCCACCATACAGAGGACGAAAATCGGATAGTGGTAGTAGGACAGGCGGTTGTGGCAGAAATAGTAGTGCAAACATTGGTAATATTTGACGATTTCAATTGTGGCATAATGGGACACTTTCTCTCTTGCCCAGCAAGGGTGTGTCCAGTTTTGCCCCAATAGTATTTACTTGATTTTCCCCATTTTACGCCATTTTACAATGAATATGCATAATTTATTTAGTGGTATTATACCTTAATGAACCTTAAATTTAACAATTATCTTATTTAGTAGTTGTTTTAGACAAGTCTGTAGAAATGTATTGCTTAACGTAGTTATATATAATTGGATAAAGGGGTTTTCGAGGGTGTAAGCACATTTTCGCCTATTTAATGTAGGAATTTTATCACCGAACTTTTTCAATTTCGTAACCAGCAAACATTCACTGAAATAAAACATGCATAAAAATACAAATAAACCCTAATGTAAACTTAAGGCTTATAAATATCCACTACCTGGTCTACAGATGCAATCTCAGTATTGTGCCATGTGTTTTCGAGGCTGATGTAACTGCTTAATTTCAACTCTAGTGAGGCGGGGAATTGATGTCATTTTTATGATTTGAGCAAAGGAGAATCTGTCACGGACGATAATGCCATAAACGGGTCTGATACAAACACAGAACTTAATTCATAGTTGTAAATCCAGGTCAGGTTATATTCCGCTTTTCGCGATAACTGGGTAGCAGCAAATTTCAACCAAAACATTAAAAAAGTTGAAATCATTCAGTTTTTCTTTTGGAAATTGGTAAACGTGGTATTGAAAATGAACATAAGTATTTTTCCTACCGGTAAATAGAAAAAAATTGTTGAAATTTATATCGTATGTGGTAACTAGGGCCTGTTTGAATTGCCATTGCGGGTAGAGAAAACTCAATCTAGATCTGAAAACTGCATAAGCACCCCAGGCCAGTTCCACGCTTCCGGAGAAATAAATTATTGCTATGGCAAGGAATCTGCTTTGCTACTCAGGACAGTAACTGGCAGATGTCGCGGGAAACAAAAACTGGATTGATTTGTATCATTTCCTTACGAGTTATCGATATTTTTATAATGGGTAAAAAAGTAATAATGAAAATCACTACACTGACAACAAAATGCATAAAATAATCACTTGTTCTAAGCGCATCTTTTTAAAATTTACACTTGTAGTGTAAAACTACTGTATCTATTTAAAGACACGTGATTTGTTGACATCACCTAAGCGACGCGGACGTGAGAACGTCACAAGTACGTACCCTCGAAATCACATATCAATGCGCAAATTATTTTTAAAATGCTATACACAATACACTTAGCGTAGCCGATAATGACACCTATTTGGCGTCTAATAAATAATGGGAGATATTGCATTCCGAAAATGATGTAGTAGATAGCATGAATACGCCGTGTGTCATAGGTGGACTGCCTTTTTTTTGCTCTGCGTCTCGTTTTGCCCCGACTTTCCCCTGGAAAGAACTTTCAAAATTCCGTATTCACAAGTATTCTAATAAATGTCTATATTTTACTTATTGTAATAAATTTAATTTAGATACGATTTATCCCTATCCCTACCCCCAGTCTGGGACCAGTTGTTGCCATAGGCAGCAACTCCTCTCAGCTACAGTTGTTATAAAAGCACCAACAGAATATATTTATGAAATCGTAAATGAATTTAGGTATACGTTGGCCTTGTGGCTTCGAGGATTTAACCAATCCTGCTTTATTAAAACCACACCAAGAACGAGTGCGCTAGAACATGATAACCGCATCTCTTGATAGCTATTCAAGTGATCTAATATGTGCCATTCATAAATTACGTAGGTGATTCTAAGATTTGTATGATGCCGCTGAGGAAAGATCACAAGGCTGTCATGATTTACTTTTCAACCGATCAGAAAAAAACTAGGGGTCGTATAGAATACGTACAACATTGCGTTGCGTCCTATTGCGCGGAGAATGCGTTGGGAATCTAGGCCATTGTACAGTTACCGATACTTGCTCCTGCGCCAAATGGTGGCTATAGTTTAAGATATGTGGTCATAAGACCACATGTCTTAAGGAATCGGCATCATCTGGTCTTAAAACCATTTAGGCATACTATTGAAAACGGGTTGTATTACGGGACTACCTGTCTTTAGTGACCACGTTTACAAAAACCATGCAGTGTCCGTTATAAACAGGATTGGCTGCGTAGAACAGCCTGTAATTTTGTTTAAAGGTACACAGTCTCAGCAGAATATGTGGAAATAAAATTTAAAACTGTATACTTTTAAAGATTTAAATTGTGCGACTAGATGTAATAATATGAAATAAATTTTAACATACGACGATTTCATTAGGTATATCTATAGACCTAGTAATATAGATTTTTAATGTGTGAAATTATATTAGAGATCCGACTTATACGAGTCCCTAATTCAAATTCACACCTAAAATATAATAATAAGTATATTATATTATAATATAATAATTAGTTATACGGAATGAAGTCATCATATGTTAAGATTTACTTTTAACAATTATATTTTCAGATATTCCGGTATGAATATCCACATTTAATTTGTAATGCAGGGCCTATATTTGTAATGCACCTTCATTCTTCCAGACATTTACATGTACCATTGCACAGTTACGTTGTAATTTGGGAACTCAAGATTCGAAGGGTTAATATGAACTCATGAGTATTTGTATGTGAGCATCTAAAATACAGTTATAGCGCAATGTATAATTTATTGCATAAATTGTACCTCCACTGTCATAGCAAACTGCCTACTTATTTACTTCCACAGGCTATTCATAGTTAGTATTAAATAAACAGATCTTGACCTTGAGCTACTGCTGTTATTTCTACTTCTGCTGCTGCTCATGTTGATAGAGCCACTGCTGCTGCTGCGGCGGCGGCGGTGGATGCTGCTGCACTACTACTATTACTACTGCTGTCGCCGACGTCACCGGCGCCGCCGCGGCTACTACTACTACTACTACTGCTACTGCTACTGCTACTGCTACTGCTACTGCTGTTGCTGCTACTACTACTACTACTACTACTACTACTACTACTACTACTACTACTACTACTACTACTACTACTACTACTACTACAACAACTACTACTACTACTACTACTACTACTACTACTACTACTACTACTACTACTGCTGCTGCTGCTGTTGCTATGCCTACTAAATAGCTAGAGGATTTCACATGTCACGAGAGACACATTTTGCAAATTTCATCATGAAATCGAAAATAAACTTTACTGACGACTACCTGTTCTCACAAACAAAGTACTCATCTTTGGAGCTTCGAACCTGAGTCGCATTAATGTTGATCCCCACCCTGAAACGCAAGTTGCCTGCTACCCAGGAGCTAAATTGTGTCATGCTAGGGGGCTAGTTCAAAAGTACACTGGATCATTTAAACCAGAGAAAATAGTGATTAACATTGGTATTAATGATAGGAATGAACCCATCTATAGTTCAAAACATAGATTAATGCTCTCTTTTCAGTGCGATAAAGTCAAAATTCTTAAAGACCACGATTTATTACGCATAGCTTAACTATTCAAGTCGGTTGACAGCTCAGCAGAGGTTCGCGATTCAGTCCCTCAATTCGACGGCTGAATCGTCAACACAACGACAACTTAGTAACCCAAAACATTACCAGAAACGAAGCGAGCCACTTTGGCAAAATAATTGCAGCAAATTTGATGAGATTCTAAAAAATTGCTCGATAGCAAGAAAATCACCGAAAAGCAACATAAGTATCTCGTTGCTAAGCTTGAGTCAAAACCACGGACTTTTTATCTATTGCCAAAAATTGATAACCCCATATATTCGTTGTTGGACCCACTGTCACCACCCGGGGGACCTATAATATCAAATTGTGGTTCAGAATCCTACAGAATCAGTGAGTACATCGGTTACCATCTACAACCAATAGCAAATAGACACCCCAGCTTCCTGAAAAACACAGAAGACTTCTTATCCCAATTCTCTGAGACCTGGATACCTCCAAATTCATTCCTGGTCACGCTTGACATCGATGATATGTATACAAATATTGACATACAGAAGGGTATAAATTCTGTTCGTAAAGCATTCGTGAACTACCCAGATACCAACAGGTCGGAGAGAAAAGTAATAGCTCTATTAGAGCTGAGGCTGAAAGGCAATGGTTTTGAATTCGATGACGAAATTTACCAACAAATTTATCAACATTGGAAAAGTGTTCAAACCAGCCCCTCATTTATCGCAGGTACCTTGATGACCTTTTCATGATTTGCCAACACACAAAGGCGAGTTTGACGAATTTTTCGAAATTCTGAACAATGACGATCCGAATATCAAATTAAAAGCAGCCATTGGCGAGATGGCTGTAGATTTCGTGGATGTAACTGTATGTAAAGGTCTAAAGTATGAAACAATTGGCTACTTAGACTATAAAGTGTATTTCAAACCTACCGATTCGCATCAGCTACTACACAAAAAATCTGTCCACCCGCTGCATACTTTTAAAGGAATCGTAAAATTGCAAATAATCTGTTTTCGTAGGAATTCGACTGATAGGAAAAACTTTGAAGAAGCGTGCTCTACCCTATTCAAAGCCCTCAAACCACGAGGTTACTCCTCATGATTCTTGCGCAAAATCAAATCTGAAACATTAGGCGGCTTGGAAACCATTCCAGATAATGCCTCAACTCACCTGCCTACCAAAATTTCTCACAATCTTCCGATTTTAGGTGTAGGCGAATCTCGCAAATGCGGAAAGAAAAGGTGCAAGCTAGATAAATTTCTCCCGAACCAGAATACTTTCACAAGTTTTCAGAACAAAAGCAAATTCCAACTTCAGTCTAATCTAAATTGCGACTCTGAAAATGTTATCTAACTAATATCATGCAAATTGTGCCGAAAACTGTATACTATGTCGGCGAAACCAAATGCCCATTAAGATGTGGGGCAACTCGACACCTTTCTGATATTAGGCTAGAGGAAGACACACATGTTCACGAACATTTTAATCTTCCTGACCATTTAGTCCTTCGTGACATTGAAATTATGCCGATTGAATAGCCATCCCTTTCAGATACGGCAGAAGAAACTGATAAACAAAAAAAGCTTCCTAAATCGTTTTGGATTAAAGAACTCGAAACACAGTGGCCAAGAGGAATAAACTCGGCCCCAGGTTAATCTGATCAAAAATCCGAATCTACGTGATATCTTGATAAAAGCAAAACTCAAATAGCTGTCCAGAATATCCATCTCAATTATTCATCATTATCCCTTTCATGACGAAGTCAGCCAAACGCGGCCCATGTGGTGATCTTGGGAAATGTCCATTTGCCGGTCGGGATTGAAGTATTTTTGAAAATTTGCCACTGAATGACTGGCTCGAGAACCGAGACAGTCATTCCAGTGGCATATTCTCGGGTATGACCTTGTCTGTGCCTGCAAATGTACACTAAATAAATAAATGCTTATTTTGATTTTATTGAACAAATTCAGCCATTAAAGGGGTATCATTAATGTCATATGTCGTTCCTCAAACAAAGTGACAAATCCAGTCCAGTAAGATAAACTCAAATATATTACATTTTTAAATATTTCCAATGAATTTGTTCAATTATTGAAGATTCCTAGCCAATGCGTCGACAATATTAACTACTACTACTACTACTACTACTACTACTACTACTACTACTACTACTACTACTACTACTACTACTACTTGTACTGCTGCTGCGGCTACTGCTACTACTACTACTACTACTACTACTACTACTACTACTGCTACTGCTACTACTACTACTACTACTACTACTACTACTACTACTTCTACTACTACTACTACTACTACTACTACTACTACTACTACTTGTACTGCTGCTGCGGCTACTGCTACTACTACTACTACTACTACTACTACTACTACTACTACTACTTCTACTACTACTACTACTACTACTACTACTACTACTACTACTACTACTACTACTACTACTTGTACTGCTGCTGCGGCTACTGCTACTACTACTACTACTACTACTACTACTACTACTACTACTACTACTACTACTACTACTACTTACATACATACCTACCTACCTACCTACCTACCACTACTACTACTACTACTACTACTACTACTACTACTACTACTACTTGTACTGCTGCTGCGGCTACTGCTACTACTACTACTACTACTACTACTACTACTACTACTACTACTACTACTACTACTACTTCTTCTACTACTACTACTACTACTACTACTACTACTACTACTTGTACTGCTGCTGCGGCTACTGCTGCTACTACTACTACTACTACTACTACTACTACTACTACTACTACTACTACTACTACTACTACTTGTACTGCTGCTGCGGCTACTGCTACTACTACTACTACTACTACTACTACTACTACTACTACTTCTACTACTACTACTACTACTACTACTACTACTACTACTTACATACATACCTACCTACCTACCTACCTACCTACCTACCTACTACTACTACTACTACTACTACTACTACTACTACTACTACAATTCTTTTGTGGAAAATCCGACGCTGATGCAGTAGGAAAAACTTCATGGGGGAAATCCTTTAAAAAAGGCACCCCCCCCCACCAAAAACAAAAAATCCGGTGAAATAGCTGGCTTGATTAATAGAATACGAATAACACTAAAAAGATTAACGTATCAACAGTGAAAGCTATAATAATCTATTACTATATACCACAATCATGGCATATCTACATAGAAAACAAGCTTAATAAAGAGCTAATAACATAGCATAATTCAACAAACCTATTACTATTTGCACACAGTGTAGTAACAGTAGGCCCAAATGGCGAGCATAGTTCACCAACAAGTATTGAAGGTACTCCTCAATAAGTCCCAGTAAGTTACCATTACTCAATGACGCCATTGAGCCGAATCATGACCGGCAGGCTAAGTAGATTGTAGTAGTTTAATGAAACACACAGCGTAGTAGTGGGCCCAAATGGCGAGCATAATTCGAAAGTGTTGAAGCGACTGGGCAATAAGTAGCAGTAAGTTACAGCTGTTCATTGACGCCATTGAGCTAATTACTGACCTTCAGGCTAAGTAGATTTTACATAGTATAATGTGTAGAGAGACATAGATGGCACGCTCTACTCGCTTTTAGATTTGCTTCACCCTTGGGATTTCCAAATTACCCCGGAACATATGCATTAACAATATTACATTACAGTACGATGGGATGGTAGCAACCAGCCAAACAAGCAATAATTATTTATACTGAAATTAGTAAGTGACACTTTTAAAATTCAATGCGAATTAATTTATGACAGACTTCTAAAAGCACCTAAGGCGAAAAAATAACGTGCATTAACTACAAGTTCCTGAAATTACCTGTGCTTATTTTAAAATTCATTAGCAATTTACTTTTAAGACCAGTTTCTAAAACTACCCTGGTCTATCCAGTTTGTTAGAATTTAGTATTAAAATGCCGAATTAAATATCAAAATTGTATACACTATTGCTCAAATAAACGAATCAGCCTTGCAGCTAACAATAACAGAAAGTTGATTGAAATATAACCATATTTAAACAGCCATAATTAGAAGAGGAAAGGATACATTAATTTACTAATTTATTGGGAGAATTTTGACATCAAATGAAGTTATAGGCTTAAAACCCATATTTTAGTTCTAATGCACAAAATAGAGTTAAAATTGGTGGTATGATGATATTGGTATATGAAAGTGATGCAGTGACCTTCACGAATCATTTCCAGAATCAATTATTTAGCTGAATTGACTCTAAATCAGTTCCTTCTCTAATATCATTAAAACATCATTTTTTTGGCAGAAACTATATTTGCTCTGACACCAAACATTTTGAAACCACCCTTTTCTCCACCAGCATGCCAACCTATACAATTCATTATTAATACATTGCACCAATAGGACACGGACAATAGCCCTTACTGCAATTTGGTGATTTCCTGTTAATGCGGTTTTGACTTCTGAACACCTGTGTTTCCAGATGGCATGCAGTCCTAGCGATAAAACAGACAGGATTAATCCTTTCTCACATTTTTCGATCTTGCATTTCATAGTAGATAAATCCCTAAATAAAATTGCTTCCTTTGATAAATTATCCGGTGTTAATTTGATAACAATTTGTGCAAGAATCCTTTTAGTGAATTCCCAAAAAGCAGTAGCTATAGAACACTGAGTGAATAAATGTTGTTTTGTCTCTTCCTCAACGTTGCATAGGCAACATCTATCAGACACTGTAATGCCACATTTGTATGTCAAGTGTCCGACCCACAAACGTCGGTGCAACAGGCGCCATGCTAAATCATATGCATCATGTGTAATAAAATGAGAATAGATGGTTTTCCATGTTGATTTCTAGTTATTTGGTTCACATGAAAGATCTACACCGCTGGATAGAGAAGCACAAACAACAACTTCTCAAGCACTACAGTGCTTTTTATAAGTAATTACCGGATAATGTTTACATTTAGCAATTGAAGAGATGCCCAAAACGTGTTCAACGATTATGATTGTTCAAAAGTGATTGGTCAAAAGCACACGCATCCTTACATGATTGGTCAAAGGCGCCAACAAATGTCCAACATCCCATGTATGATTGGCCAAATATACAGGCTTACCTGACCCAAATGGTAAAATATGCCAACGTCCCCATCACAATTAGTCAAATGTGCAAGTGTTCCCAATGTGAATTGTCTAACATACACGGCTCTAGGCCTTGATCAAACCTGTTGGATGGAGAAATTACCATTCTATAAGCTCACCCAGGTGACTTAAAAAGACACTGAAAAAGCGTCATGGATATTGTGATCATCTCCATCTACTTGCATCTCCTCTGAAACCGCTTGGGATGTTCCTGCATTCAAACTACTTACCTCTTTAACCATGTTAACTGGTAAAGACTAGAAATTACAAATTATTTATGATGTAAGGAATATTTTGAAACTAATTCGACTGGGAGCTGTTATTGCCTAAGGTTCAAGTAATATTAGTCTCACACTGTTCAACAGTTTTCTTGTTTAGTTGTCTTAAAATTGAGACACTGGTGTTTCGAGGGTTAAAGGGTAAACCCTTATAAGCCAGAAAAGACAAGTTCATTATGATGTAGGAAATATTCTGCTGAGTGTTGTGAAAGTAATTTGACGGGGAGTCTTTGCTGCATATGGCTCCAGTTAAATTAATTAATTTCAAAATATTAAAAAAACTTCCTGTTGTCTTGCGAAACACTGGAATTGCAATGGTTAAACTGTTAAACTGGTTTCATAGTTCCTTGTGCGGAATGTGTTGCATTCTTAGTGTTGAAATAATTAATGAACCATAATTAGTAAATAAGAAAATAACTACATGTACAATCCTGTTCTAGAGATATCTTTTGAAATTCGAAATGAGTCAGTTTCATGTCACCAAGACCAATGTACATGACAAACTCAAAATAACACCATTCTATCTACAAGATTACAGAAAATTGGGTCAGATTGAATGAATGGTCATTTTTTCATTGCCTGGCTTGCACAATGCAGCGCAGAAGTTTGATCTCGTTTTCTTTAGACACTATCATTGCCACCTGCCATCACACTTCCCTAAGGAGGCAGAAATACCTATCAGTCAATGAGTATTTTGAGAACAATTTGGCTGAAAGTCGCTGCTTCCCTCATGGGGGAAGTGTGATGGCTGGTGACAACGATATACTCTAAGATGACATTAACAATTGTATCCACGGGCTGTTATACAATTGTGTTACTGTTTTACAATTACTGCCCTTGCTCAACATCCAGTCTATATACAAGGTCAATATCCCCAAAGATACGACTGAATACTTCAAGTACATTAGTCGGTTGGTCTATGGATCAAATATCACACTTATCTATTAGGTCATTCTTGGTGAATATTGTTTCTACAATTATTCACAATGTCAGTGATTGTTTGGCTTGAAAAACAGGGTTGACATTTTCCCAGGAAATACTAGTATTTCCCAGGGCAGTGGGAAATACTGCGAAATACCGGGAAATGCTGAGAAATACTGGGAAATACTGGAAAATATTGGGAAATACTCAGATATCAAATGTCAAGTTTATATATTTCACCTCATGAATGTGTATCATGCTTAGGAAAGCACTAGTAGGAAAGGAAAGCATTAGTAAATATGATCTAGTGACATATTATGCATAGGTTGAAAACCTGTGCATAAGGAACGTTGTCTTCTAACTGCTAAAGCAACACTACATCTGACAAAACTGAACATCCAATGAAATACCATTATAATTTTATGTGGTATGACTGGATATTTGACAGTAAATTACCATCTATAAATGTGCATGGAGTTCAGTCGATCTATACAATTACCTACCCAATAATTACATGCTTTGACTGCTGTCAGAACATACAATGTAAACTTACTTCTGAGGTCTTTACCTATTGCTGTGTACTTGCTTAACCCTTTAGCACTCAGGTCGGTGAAAAATAGCTTCTGCAGTAGTCTCTGATAAATGTCCATTTGCAGACCAAGAGAAGACTATTTTTGAAAATTTACCACTGGAATGACTGGCTCGATAACTGAGCCAGTCATTCCAGTAGTACATTTTCAAAAATAACCTTGATTTGAAAATATATATTTTCTATGAGATAACTGAAATTTGCTTGAACAAATATGAGTGTTAAAAGGTTAAATAACTAATTCACTCTCTGGGATGTCATTATATCTAAGTTAATGCAATGATGACTGACTACACTTCATTCTGAAGTTGCATAAATGTTAAAATTGTAATTGCTATTTAAACCTGAAATCTATAGAATATGTTGAAAATAATGTGAAATCTGTCATATTGTAGCCTATAATAGTATACATACTAAATAGTACATAATAACTTGACGCCTGCCACCGCAAACACCTACGCACCATCACTGGACACCGATGACCAGAGAGCATAATTTCCAATGATGCACTATACAAGATGTGTAATACGCCGCCGCTGTCTGAAAAAGTCGCCCAGCATGGTGGTCCATGTTTGGCCATGTGCTAAGGATGCCAGAAGACACACCAGCACAGAGAGCCATGGAATTCGCCCTACTCGGAGCCAGCAAATACAGAGCCAGGAGAGGATGTCATTGCATAAATCTGCTAAGCATGCTACGAGGTGACCTCAAGAAAGCAGGATTAGGTACACTCAAGTCAAGAATGGACCTGAGGAAGCTAAGGATTTTGGCTGAGGACAAGACACAGTGGGCAAAAGCGAAAAAGGACTGATTGCAGCTGTATGATGTTTCTACTACTGCAGCCGCAGAATACAGTAATCATACATACATACAGTACATAATATTAGTATATAATTGTACATAACAGAATGAAATGTGTTGTCATCTCAATCAGTTAATTCCCAATTAGACACCTTGTTGGCTTTCTGTTGTGGGACAATATCACACTTGTGTACGAGCATTGTTTGTGCAATAAATACTAGGTGTGTAACTGCTATGTAGAGTTGAAAAGTTATAGATATGTTATGATGTGCCTATATTGCCTATTTAATTTCATATGTCAACCTGTATTAGATATAGGCCTCTATATTACACCCTCTGATTAATATAGAATTTCTGATGAGTATTGGAGTATTTCCTGGTATTTCCCAGTATCTTCCAGTATTTTCTGCTTTTCGGAGTAATTCCTGGGGCAGTATTTACCGGTATTTCCCACCCGGTATATTTTCACACTGGGAAATTGCTGCCAACCCTGTTGAAAAACCATGGCTAACCTCTGGCTTAGGGGTAACTGACATACATGTATATAATAAGGTAATGTCATACATAGACTTCAGTTCTTCTAACTGCAGGTATAGTTTCCTTTGATCCTCTTCGGTAGCGAGGCTCTCCTTTACATTCACTGTCATCTATCCCTGTCTCTTCATGAGTAATGTTTCCAGGCGCACATCCACAATCACAATGGGAAGCACATACATCACAGCAGGTGTGTGATGGCACAATGGCAGTAGATGAAGTACCATAATGTGAGCAAAGTAATTTTCTATGACATTCTTCGGTGTTAAGAACATAATTTCTCATTTCATCATTAACTTTAAGGAGTTGTCGTCTGTTGAAACACAAAATGGCATTAGACTGCATACCATCTCTGCTAACACGGCCAATTTGCTGAACATAAGTAGTTAGTTCATGACGGGGGTCCATAGTTGATTACTTCATGGAGGCCACTATAATTGTCCCCCATTCCAGCAGAATTGGTGGCAATTAACACCCTTATCTTTCCGCAAGAGTTGGACATGTCCATTTGCACTACATCTTTAAGTAGTTCTGGGGTCTTTGAATAAAACATCTCCACATATTTCATACTCTCATCCACCAACAAATTTTAAAAGGTGGCGTAAACGTCAGCACATTCCCTTAATTGTCCAACAAAATATCAGTGTCCTTGCAGCCAAACTCCCCGTTTCCTTTAGTCTCTGTGGCACCCAGTTAAACACAGTGGATCGTTCCATCATCGATTTGTGCTTCACAACTTCCAAGCGGATGTTTGCTCCGTCAGGGGAGTCATCTATTACAATTGGATCATTCAAGACCAGGGATGCTATGATTCTTCTCTGAAGCGACCTTGTTGCTGTCGCTGTAAGTGGCTGTACTGGAACATCAGGGGGCCAAAGATCGCAATTCTCCAATTGTGGAGAATCAGGGGCGGAAAGTTTCATTTCCATCTGTGTCTTCATCCCTGTTAAATGAGAGAATTGCACTAAATTTGGCAAGAGGAACATTTTTTTCCGACTTGAAACGGTAACATTTTTGCAATCCCAAGAGAAATGGGTGTGAAATTTGTGGAAGTGTCTTAATAGCAATTGAACGAGGTCCTGAAAGAATTTAGACGGGCATTGTGGGTTCTAAAATTGTTGCCCCTATACAGGTTTGCATTTTCATGTCCTATATATGGGAGGCTAACCTAACGCTTCATTGGGAATAGGATGCGTTGGCAATGGGTATATGATATAAGAATGAATATAGAACAGATTGGTAGAATTGAAGTATTGATTTCACTTTTACTTCATCAAGATAGGCAGGTATGAACATACAATATTACATTATTATTCTAAAACTATAAATTTATAAAATTCGATAAAATTACACTGTCTTTTTGGATATGAGTGAAAATGGAGTATTTTAAAGGTAGACATGCACACTAGAATGTCTGAAAATAAAATTGTTAAAATTATATACTTTTAGAGGCTTAATTTATCTGACTAGACGTAGTGAAACGAGTTAAATCTTAATATATGATGATTTTAGTTCATGCAAATTAATAAAATGTTTAGTTGTGAAATTGAAGTAGAGGCATGAGTCCCTAATTCAAATTCACAATTTAAATAATTATATTTAGTTACATGGAAATAAATCATCATATGTTAACACTTGTTTCCTTTCATTACATCTAGGCGCACACTCTAAGCCTCTAAAATATGTAACTTTCTGGTGTGAATATGCACCTTTAATACTTCTTAACATCTCAGAAATATTGTGTTGATTATTTTGAAAATCATTTCACTAAAAACTGTTGCTGTCTAAGGCAGAAACAAATAACAGTCAAATGATTTTCAAAATATCCAACATTGTTTTCTCTAAGGCGGCTGTGAAATGGGGAAAATGGGTTTTCAGTGATGAAAGTTAGTTAGGCCTTTTAGCCATACAGACCAGACAAGTTGTGGTCAACTTACTATTGCACAACCGTGTGTGATTCATCTACAGCAATAGCAAGACGGTGTTTTTCTGCTTGGAGTTTAGCGATGCAGTTACGCCATAATGTCTCTCTTACAAATACCTCCGGGGATCCATAAATAATAACATCGTGCAAAGGTAACAGCAGGTCTATAGAGAGAACATGTTAACACTTTCACAGCCAAATCCCTGGAAAAAGTACATTCTTCAAGGCGAATCATCTAAAACCCAAAAAGAAAAACTGATTAAAATAAATGTTACCACTTGATAAGAATGTTGCAGCACAATATCAAAGATATAAGCCCTTGGCTGATCACGCCGTCCAAACCCGGCAGCGGAAGTCGTCTTGCGGAATGGGGATTTGCAGGGCAAGAGAAGACTTTTTGAAAATTAACCACTGGAATGACTGGCTCATTAACACAGCCAGTCATTCCAGTGGTAAATTAAAAACAATTGTCTTGCCCTGCAAATAGCAATTCAAAAGAGAAATATTTAGATTTGACCATTAAAGGGTTAATATACTGAGCCAAAAAAGTTTAACAACAGTGAAGTTTGGTTTGTTGTATTAAAACTATGCGTCCATTTATAACCAAATTTGCAGGCATGTTTCGTCAATGCAATGTCTCGCTGATCATGAAGAAATGCAAATCATTTCTTGCATTTCTCGGCCGCACGCTTACTGCATGTGAAAATGCATTTTTCATGCACTGGCGAGTAGCGAAGGCAAAAATTCACCATATTGCAAAAGCGGATAACGAACGTTAACGGAATACGTTTAAAAGTTTACCCGACCGAACATGGGATACCCGAAAATCAGCGCCATGAAGCAATGGGAAGACTCGCTGCTGAGCAGAGCGTTCGCGCTGTTGCTCGACATTTTAACGTTCACGCCTTAACCATTTCCCGTCTCCGCCAACGTGAGCAGGAAACTGGACATGTTAATGACCGACCACGATCTGGCAGACCGAGAGCAACAACACTACGAGAAGACCGCTACTTAGTGACGTCATCACGACGTCACAGGTTAGAGACTGCGCCGCTGCTGTCCCGTAATTTGCACACTGCTACCTGCACTACAGGGCATGCACAAACTGTGCGAAACAGACTCCATGCTGCTGGACTGCACGCCCGTCGTCCACTTGTTGCTGTTCCGCTTACATAGCGTCACATAGAGAATCGGTTTGCATGGGCAAGAACTCATCAGCTATCGCGTGCTCAACAATGGAGCCACGTTTTGTTCAGTGATGAGTCGAGGTTTTGTGTGGATGTGGCGGATGGTAGGCAGCGGCTTTGGCGAGGGTTAGGAGAACGGTATGATGCAGCCAAGATCATTCAGCACGACAGATTCGGTGGCGGCAGTGTTATGGTGTGGGCTGGAATCCATGAAAATGGCAAAACAGATCTTATTGTGATTCGTGGAAATTTAACGGCTCAACGTTACTGTGAAGAAGTTGTCGCCCCTGTTGTCATCCCTTTTATGCAGCATCATGCAGACTTTATGTTCCAGCAAGACAACGCCAGTCCTCATTCAGCTAGGGTCACCAGTGATTTCCTTGAGGCTAGCAACGTTGCGGTGTTGGACTGGCCAGCGCGATCACCGGACTTGTCTCCTATCGAACACGTGTGAGACATTCTTGGCCGTATGGTGCGTGATAACCATCCACATCTTCACAACGTGCGGGAGCTGGAAGCTGCATTTCTCCAGGAATTGGATGCGATTCCTCTTCGTGACATCAGTTGCTTAATTCGAAGCATGAGAAAGCGATGTACGGCAGTGTCATTATTTAAATTGGACCCTTCCGTTGAATGATGCCGTGTTAAAGGCGCGTTGCTAGCATTACAGTAACAAGAGACTGTTGTTCAAATTGGAAAATGACATATCAATTAAATAATATATTTGAATCAATTTATTGTTTTTGTTAAATAACATGTATACAGTAATATTCTCAGTGTTGCTAAACCCTTTTGGTACAGTATACAATAGTGTTTGATCAGTGGTTCTTGGTCTGATTACTAGAACAAAATTTACTCCTTTCAACTTCATATCTAAAGTTAAAATATATAGATTTCATGGCAAGCATACAAGAAATATGTTGAAGATTTTTTATTTTGAAACTAATTTGACTAAAGGCTTAGTGTTTCTCATGGCAGCTAAATTTTGGAGGTCCCATGGACCCCACACATTGTGCGTCTACAGCTGAAATCAGCTGAAATCCGAAGTTTCCAAGCAATATTTCTCATCCATGTTATAATTAGATGGTACTATGACTCACAACTCTGAATTATGGTAGTCACCTTTTAGATATTGTAGGCATTTTTGTGCAAAAACCTATAATGTACTTAATATTACACACTCATACAAAATTGTCAGGGGTCCTATGGGACCCACTGCTACTAGTTTTTAGGGTCCCAAGATGCATTTTGGGGGTATATATCCTGGAAAAAACAACCCTTATGAGAATCCCTGTAGACACCAAAAAGATTGTTGCACTGTTTCTCATAAGGGTCCTTTTGAGGGCATATACTGCCAAAATGCAACTGGGGTACCCCCGCCCCCACCCCACCCCAAAGTAGTGGCATGTGATCCCTGAAATCACGTATCATTGATAAACACTAATTAGTTCTGTATAGGATTTTGCAAAAAAAATATCCATAAAATCTTGCATGGGCGGCTCATAATTCGTACATGTAGCTGTGAGCTGCTCTGGATGGGAGAAACTGCATATGAAATACCAGATTTCAGTTTGGGATCCCCAGATTTCAGGTTGGGACCTGTTGTATCTTGTCTGTAGGCTTGAACATGATTCTTAGGACAAGTACATATAGATCGTGTATTTCACTCTATCCAATTATTCCTTAGCAGAATCTATGACTAGCTCATTTCTGCTAATTTTTTTAAGTCTGTCGGTCGGGATTTCTGTCAGTCAAATTCTTTGGCAATTCTGCCAAAACTTCAAAGGTCACTACTACATTGTATGTGTATAGTGCATACTTAGGCAGCAACAACTTCCAGACGGATTAGTTTCAAAATATGCAACAAAATCTTCTATTAATGGTATTTATTGTTTAGTTGAAATGGTAACTGGTGGTGAGGGATTCATTGAATTGTAGACATCTCAAAGCATGAGCTAAATAGTTAAAGGAGTTGTCTAAGAAAACAATGTTGTTGGCTAATCTATTGACTAATAATTTATGATAGCCATGTCTTTCCCTGTCATAACACTATAGAAATGTTTAGAGACTGGTCACAGGTCTATGTTTAATTTTGAACATGGCCAAAATAAACGAGGCTTATTATCAATAACTTCATATGGTCATTACTTACACATGAACTGTGACACTGAGTTAACCCTGTAATGGTCAAGCTGGCCAAAGTCAGATTCTGTAGTGCTCTTGATAAGTGTCCATTTGCAGATCCAGAGACAATTAAAAAAAAAAGAACTAGAATGTCTGGCGCGGTAACCGAGCCAGTGAATCCAGTTATAATTTTTCTAAAATAGTGTTCTCTTGGAGAGCCAATTGACATAGTACATGAGAAAAATGTGTGTGTGTGTGTGTGTGTGTGTGTGTGTGTGTGTGTGTGTGTGTGTGTGTGTGTGTGTGTGTGTGTGTGTGTGTGTGTGTGTGTGTGTGTGTGTGTGTGTGTGTGTGTGTGTGTGTGTGTGTGTGTGTGTGTGTGTGTGTGTGTGTGTGTGTGTGTGTGTGTGTGTGTGTGTGTGTGTGTGTGTGTGTGTGTGTGTGTGTGTGTGTGTGTGTGTGTGTGTGTGTGTGTGTGTGTGTGTGTGTGTGTGTGTGTGTGTGTGTGTGTGTGTGTGTGTGTGTGTGTGTGTGTGTGTGTGTGTGTGTGTGTGTGTGTGTGTGTGTGTGTGTGTGTGTGTGTGTGTGTGTGTGTGTGTGTGTGTGTGTGTGTGTGTGTGTGTGTGTGTGTGTGTGTGTGTGTGTGTGTGTGTGTGTGTGTGTGTGTGTGTGTGTGTGTGTGTGTGTGTGTGTGTGTGTGTGTGTGTGTGTGTGTGTGTGTGTGTGTGTGTGTGTGTGTGTGTGTGTGTGTGTGTGTGTGTGTGTGTGTGTGTGTGTGTGTGTGTGTGTGTGTGTGTGTGTGTGTGTGTGTGTGTGTGTGTGTGTGTGTGTGTGTGTGTGTGTGTGTGTGTGTGTGTGTGTGTGTGTGTGTGTGTGTGTGTGTGTGTGTGTGTGTGTGTGTGTGTGTGTGTGTGTGTGTGTGTGTGTGTGTGTGTGTGTGTGTGTGTGTGTGTGTGTGTGTGTGTGTGTGTGTGTGTGTGTGTGTGTGTGTGGTGTGTGTGTGTACTGAAGATTGTCTATTTGCAGACCAAGAGATAATTTTTTTAAACCGAGTCAGGCATTTCAATGGTAAATTTCGAGAAAATTGAAAAAACGTTTTAATAAATTTAATGATTTAACCCTTCAACCCTTAAATTCTTTCAAGGCAATTTCAATTTTTTCATAGAAAATGCCGATTTGCAGACCAAGAGAAGATTATTTTTGAAAGTTTATCACGGCAGTGATAAATTTTCAAAAATAATCCTCTCTTGGTCTACGAATGGACATTTCTCAGGACAACCGCAGACGGACATTTCTCAGGACCACTGCGGAAGCCGTTTTGATTAGTTTGAGTGGTAAATGGTTAAACTAGTATTGCACATGGGATAATCTCCATAACTCGATCACGTCTTGTGCAAGAATTAACACGCGATGACGGTTTTATTTGAGGTATATATAACACTCCTCTTGTCGCTGAAAATAGGGAAGATGGTGAGAACCACTAAGTTTAGAAATATAATCATATAAGAACATATTTATTTATTAAGTATGTATTTCATGTCCATCATAGGACTGAGAATTATTAATCAAGTGTTGTCAGACTTGTTGCCGAGATATAGCCTTCTGTAATAATAGTATGATTCGTGACCTGGATAAGTTACCACTGAAAAAGTGAAAATACCTGTTTATGTGGATGATTGATGAAGTAAAAGTGAAATCAATTCTACCAGTTTGTTTCATGTTCATTCTTATATCCTATACACATTGCCAACTCATCCTATTCCCAATGAAGAGTTGGGATAGCCTCCAATATATAGTAAAATGTAAAATGCAAACCTGTATACGGCCAACAATTTTAGGAACCGCAATGCCCGTCTAAATTCTATAATGACCTCATTTCAGACCAGGATCATGACCTGTATTATAATGCGACTATTGTATTCTTTTTTTTTTCTGTGAAAATTGTGTCAAACATTTTCGTAATGAATTCCCACAAATATAGTTTTTATTTTGTAGGGCATAAACTGATAAAAGATGCTGATTTCTTTGAAAATCATTTGACTGAATGTTATTGCCCATTATAGCAGAAAGTGCTTTCATACAAATCATTTTCAAAATAATCAGCAGGATTTTGAGAAATTTAATATGTTATCATGCAAAGGTAACAGCAGGTCTATAGAGAGAACATGTTAACACGTTCACCGCCAAATCCCTGGGAAAAGTACATTCTTTACGCTATAAAAAGTATTCAGGTGAAAATTTGAAATTAAGGCAATCAATGGATTCGTCAAATTCGTTTCAAAATATTTAACAATTTCCCTGTATGTTTGCGTTGAAAAGGAGATGTGGAGAATTCAACCGTGAAATGATTAATGGTCTTTTATTAGATAATATAATGTTTATTCAAACGCGGTTTCAGGTAACTAACACATGCAAGCTTAGAACTGCATATTTTTAATGCAATTAGCATGAAAGGTGTTGCTGCCTTAAGCAGAAACAATTCACCTTTCCAGAGTACCCACCCATCATATGACGTCATAATGAACTGCGTGATGTGTACAATGACATCATAATGAATGACGTCATGAATGACGTCGATAAGTACGTCACGAACGCATATTTGAAGACGGTCTATGGGTTGTTGTACAAATTGTTTGCTTTTACTGTTTAATAAATATTCTGTTGAATATTTTGAAACTAATTTGACTTAACAGCACCCAGTCAAATTAGTTACAAAATATTCAACAGCTTCCCTGTATAGTTTTCAGGAAATTGATAGCTAGGACATTCGGGGATCGATCAATCCCAACACGGCGAGGTGTGGGTGGGGCTTAGTTAGTGATGGGCGGGGCATAGCTAAAAATAGAAAGGTCCATTGCATTCTAACTAATCATTAGGATTTTAAATATACATTGTAGCATATTAAACATATCATCACCATATACCCGTATTTCAGAATGATAGTGGTTACCAGTCATTGTTTATTATGTATTGAAACAAATCCTGTATTTCAGAATGATAGAGGTTAACAGTCATTGTTTATTATGTATGGAAACAAATCCTGAATTTCGGAATGATAGCAGTTAACAGTCATTGTTTATTATGTATGGAAACGAATCCTTTATTTCTGAATGATTGAGGTTAACAGTCATTGTTTATTATGTATGGAAACAAATCCTGAATTTCAGAATGATAGAGGTTAACAGTCATTGTTTATTATGTATGGAAGCGAATCCTGTATTTCAGAATGATAGAGGGTAACAGTCATTGTTTATTATGTATGGAAACGAATCCTGTATTTCAGAATGATAGAGGTTAAAAGTCATTGTTTATTATGTATGGAAACAAATCCTGTATTTCAGAATGATAGAGGTTAACAGTCATTGTTTGTTATGTAAAAAACAAAACCTGTATTTCAGAATGATAGAGATTAACAGGCATTGTTTATTATGTATGGAAACAAATCCTGAATTTCAGAATGATAGAGGTTAACAGTCATTGTTTACTATGTATGGAAACGAATCCTGTATTTCTGAATGATAGAGGTTAACAGTCATTGTTTACTATGTATGGAAACAAATCCTGTATTTCAGAATGATAGAGGTTAACAGGCATTGTTTATTATGTATGGAAACGAATCCTGTATTTCAGAGTGATAGCGGTTAACAGTCATTGTTTATTATGTATGGAAACAAATCCTGTATTTCAGAATGATAGAGGTTAACAGTCATTGTTTATTATGTATGGAAACGAATCCTGTATTTCTGAATGATAGCAGTTAACAGTCATTGTTTATTATGTATGGAAACCAATCCTGTATTTCTGAATGATAGAGGTTAACAGTCATTGTTTATTATGTATGGAAACGAATCCTGTATTTCAGAATGATAGTGGTTAACAGTCATTGTTTGTTATGTAAAAAACAAATCCTGTATTTCAGAATGATAGAGGTTAACAGTCATTGTTTATTATGTATGGAAACGAATCCCGTATTTCAGAATGATAGAGGTTAACAGTCATTGTTTATTATGTATGGAAACGAATCCTGTATTTCAGAATGATAGAGGTTAACAGTCATTGTTTATTATGTATGGAAACGAATCCTGTATTTCAGAATGATAGAGGTTAACAGTCATTGTTTGCTATGTAAAAAACAAATCCTGTATTTCAGAATGATAACGATTAACAGTCATTGTTCATTATGTAAAAAAACTAATCCTGTATATCAGAATGATAGAGGTTAACAGTCATTGTTTATTATGTATGGAAACGAATCCTGTGTTTCAGAATGATAGAGGTTAACAGTCATTGTTTATTATGTATGGAAACGAATCCTGTATTTCAGAATGATAGCAGTTAACAGTCATTGTTTATTATGTATGGAAACTAATCCTGTATTTCAGAATGATAGTGGTTAACAGGCATTGTTTATTATGTACGGAGACAAATCCTGAATTTCAGAATGATAGAGGTTAACAGTCATTGTTTATTATGTATGGAAACGAATCCTGTATTTCTGAATGATAGCAGTTAACAATCATTGTTTATTATGTATGGAAACGAATCCTGTATTTCAGAATGATAGAGGTTAACAGTCATTGTTTATTATGTATGGAAACAAATCCTGTATTTCAGAATGATAGAGGTTAACTGTCATTGTTTATTATGTATGGAAACGAATCCTGTATTTCAGAATGATAGCAGTTAACAGTCATTGTTTATTATGTATGGAAACAAATCCTGTATTTCAGAATGATAGAGGTTAACAGTCATTGTTTATTATGTATGGAAACAAATCCTGTATTTCAGAATGATAGAGGTTAACAGTCATTGTTTATTATGTATGGAAACGAATCCTGTATTTCAGAATGATAGAGGTTAACAGTCATTGTTTATTATGTATGGAAACAAATCCTGTATTTCAGAATGATAGAGGATAACAGTCATTGTTTATTATGTATGGAAACGATTCCTGTATTTCAGAATGATAGAGGTTAATAGTCATTGTTTATTATGTATGGAAACAAATCCTGTATTTCAGAATGATAGAGGTTACCAGTCATTGTTTATTATGTATGGAAACAAATCCTGTATTTCAGAATGATAGAGGTTAACAGTCATTGTTTATTATGTATGGAAACGAATCCTGTATTTCTGATGATAGAGGTTAACAGTCATTGTTTATTATGTATGGAAACAAATCCTGTATTTCAGAATGATAGAGGTTACCAGTCATTGTTTATTATGTATGGAAACAAATCCTGTATTTCAGAATGATAGAGGTTAACAGGCATTGTTTATTATGTACGGAAACGAATCCTGTATTTCAGAATGATAGTGGTTACCAGTCATTGTTTATTATGTATGGAAACAAATCCTGTATTTCAGAATGATAGAGGTTAACAGTCATTGTTTATTATGTATGGAAACGAATCCTGTATTTCAGAATGATAGAGGTTAACAGTCATTGTTTATTATGTATGGAAACAAATCCTGTATTTCAGAATGATAGAGGTTAACAGTCATTGTTTATTATGTATGGAAACGAATCCTGTATTTCAGAATGATAGTGGTTAACTGTCATTGTTTATTATGTATGGAAACGAATCCTGTATTTCAGAATGATAGAGGTTAACAGTCATTGTTTATTATGTATGGAAACGAATCCTGTATTTCAGAATGATAGAGGTTAACAGTCATTGTTTATTATGTATGGAAACGAATCCTGTATTTCAGAATGATAGAGGTTAACAGTCATTGTTTATTATGTATGGAAACGAATCCTGTATTTCAGAATGATAGCGGTTAACAGTCATTGTTTGCTATGTAAAAAACAAATCCTGTATTTCAGAATGATAGAGGTTAACAGTCATTGTTTATTATGTATGGAAACGAATCCTGTATTTCAGAATGATAGAGGTTAACAGTCATTGTTTATTATGTATGGAAACAAATCCTGTATTTCAGAATGATAGAGGTTAACAGTCATTGTTTATTATGTATGGAAAGGAATCCTGTATTTCAGAATGATAGCAGTTAACAGTCATTGTTTATTATGTATGGAAACAAATCCTGTATTTCAGAATGATAGAGGTTAACAGTCATTGTTTATTATGTATGGAAACGAATCCTGTATTTCTGAATGATAGAGGTTAACAGTCATTGTTTATTATGTATGGAAACAAATCCTGTATTTCAGAATGATAGAGGTTACCAGTCATTGTTTATTATGTATGGAAACAAATCCTGTATTTCAGAATGATAGAGGTTAACAGGCATTGTTTATTATGTATGGAAACGAATCCTGTATTTCAGAATGATAGTGGTTACCAGTCATTGTTTATTATGTATGGAAACAAATCCTGTATTTCAGAATGATAGAGGTTAACATGCATTGTTTATTATGTATGGAAACGAATCCTGTATTTCAGAATGATAGAGGTTAACAGTCATTGTTTATTATGTATGGAAACAAATCCTGTATTTCAGAATGATAGAGGTTAACAGTCATTGTTTATTATGTATGGAAACGAATCCTGTATTTCAGAATGATAGTGGTTAACTGTCATTGTTTATTATGTATGGAAACGAATCCTGTATTTCAGAATGATAGAGGTTAACAGTCATTGTTTATTATGTATGGAAACGAATCCTGTATTTCAGAATGATAGAGGTTAACAGTCATTGTTTATTATGTATGGAAACGAATCCTGTATTTCAGAATGATAGAGGTTAACAGTCATTGTTTATTATGTATGGAAACGAATCCTGTATTTCAGAATGATAGCGGTTAACAGTCATTGTTTGCTATGTAAAAAACAAATCCTGTATTTCAGAATGATAACGATTAACAGTCATTGTTCATTATGTAAAAAAACTAATCCTGTATTTCAGAATGATAGAGGTTAACAGTCATTGTTTATTATGTATGGAAACGAATCCTGTGTTTCAGAATGATAGAGGTTAACAGTCATTGTTTATTATGTATGGAAACGAATCCTGTATTTCAGAATGATAGCAGTTAACAGTCATTGTTTATTATGTATGGAAACTAATCCTGTATTTCAGAATGATAGTGGTTAACAGGCATTGTTTATTATGTATGGAAACAAATCCTGAATTTCAGAATGATAGAGGTTAACAGTCATTGTTTATTATGTATGGAAACAAATCCTGTATTTCAGAATGATAGCAGTTAACAGTCATTGTTTATTATGTATGGAAACAAATCCTGTATTTCAGAATGATAGAGGTTAACAGTCATTGTTTATTATGTATGGAAACCAATCCTGTATTTCTGAATGATAGAGGTTAACAGTCATTGTTTATTATGTATGGAAACTAATCATGTATTTCAGAATGATTGAGGTTAACAGTCATTGTTTATTATGTATGGAAACGAATCCTGTATTTCAGAATGATAGAGGTTAACAGTCATTGTTTATTATGTATGGAAACTAATCCTGTATTTCAGAATGATAGAGGTTAACAGTCATTGTTTATTATGTATGGAAACAAATCCTGTATTTCAGAATGATAGAGGTTACCAGTCATTGTTTATTATGTATGGAAACAAATCCTGTATTTCAGAATGATAGAGGTTAACAGGCATTGTTTATTATGTATGGAAACGAATCCTGTATTTCAGAATGATAGAGGTTACCAGTCATTGTTTATTATGTATGGAAACAAATCCTGTATTTCAGAATGATAGAGGTTAACAGTCATTGTTTATTATGTATGGAAACGAATCCTGTATTTCAGAATGATAGAGGTTAACAGTCATTGTTTATTATGTATGGAAACAAATCCTGTATTTCAGAATGATAGAGGTTAACAGTCATTGTTTATTATGTATGGAAAGAATCCTGTATTTCAGAATGATAGTGGTTAACAGTCATTGTTTATTATGTATGGAAACGAATCCTGTATTTCAGAATGATAGAGGTTAACAGTCATTGTTTATTATGTATGGAAACGAATCCTGTATTTCAGAATGATAGTGGTTAACAGTCATTGTTTATTATGTATGGAAACGAATCCTGTATTTCAGAATGATAGAGGTTAACAGTCATTGTATATTATGTATGGAAACGAATCCTGTATTTCAGAATGATAGCGGTTAACAGTCATTGTTTATTATGTATGGAAACGAATCCTGTATTTCAGAATGATAGAGGTTAACAGTCATGGTTTGTTATGTAAAAAACAAATCCTGTATTTCAGAATGATAACGATTAACAGTCATTGTTCATTATGTAAAAAAACTAATCCTGTATTTCAGAATGATAGAGGTTAACAGTCATTGTTTATTATGTATGGAAACGAATCCTGTGTTTCAGAATGATAGAGGTTAACAGTCATTGTTTATTATGTATGGAAACGAATCCTGTATTTCAGAATGATAGAGGTTAACAGTCATTGTTTGTTATGTAAAAAACAAATCCTGTATTTCAGAATGATAGAGGTTAACAGTCATTGTTTATTATGTATGGAAACGAATCCTGTATTTCTGAATGATAGAGGTTAACAGTCATTGTTTATTATGTATGGAAACTAATCCTGTATTTCAGAATGATAGAGGTTAACAGTCATTGTTTATTATGTATGGAAACAAATCCTGTATTTCAGAATGATAGAGGTTAACAGTCATTGTTTATTATGTATGGAAACGAATCCTGTATTTCAGAATGATAGAGGTTAACAGTCATTGTTTATTATGTATGGAAACGAATCCTGTATTTCAGAATGATAGAGGTTAACAGTCATTGTTTACTATGTATGGAAGCGAATCCTGTATTTCAGAATGATAGCAGTTAACAGTCATTGTTTATTATGTATGGAAACGAATCCTGTATTTCAGAATGATGGTGGTTACCAGTCATTGTTTATTATGTATGGAAACGAATCCTGTATTTCAGAATGATAGTGGTTAACAGTCATTGTTTATTATGTACGGAATCAAATCCTGTATTCCGACATGTATGCATCATAGAAATCTCTTATAGAGTCAGGGAAAACATTCCCGAATGTTGAACATGATATTTGTTTGCCATTTTCCTAATAAGATGTTTTATTCTTTCAACGATATACCAAATGCCATATGAGAGCATCTAATTTTCAAAATGTTTAAAGTGCAGCCGCTATGGACCCCATTGTTGCACTAGTACCCCTCCAAATTTCGAAACTTGTCGACTCCCTAGCAGGAAACGTAGCAGTCGTATAATATTGCAATGGAAGGTTAGGTTAGAGAGAATGAATGAAGGTGTAGACGGATGAGATGTAGATAGATAACCTACCGGTTTATTGAGACGAAATGGACTTTTCCAGTTTATTCAGCAATCATAATGACGTCATAATCAACTACATAACGTCTAGGATGACGTAATGATCAAAGCCGCCATGAATGACTTAGATAAGTTCATCATGAACGTTTAATTGATGACGGACTAAGCTTTGTTATACCAATTGTATGTCTTTACTATTTAATAAAGAAGCTGTTGAATATTTTGCAACTAATTTTACTGGTCGATGTTGCTGCCATAGGCAGCAACAGAACCCAGTCAAATTAGTTGAAAAATATTCAACAGATTACTAGTTCTATGGCAGCAACAGCACCCAGTTGAATCAGTTTCAAAATATTTAACAGCTTACCTGTATAGTTTTCTGGAAATTGATAGTCAGGCTGTTCATGGATCGATTTATCACAACACGGCGAAGTGTGGGCGGAGCTTCGCGAAAGATGGGCGGGGCATAGCTAAAGCTTGATTCCTCCATTACACAAGTGAGTCTAAATGTTTCATAAACGTAAGCAATGCCAAGGATGCGGCTGTTGGCGGGTATTTACGTAAGACTCATTCAAGTATAACATCATACACACGTACTTTCATTATGTAGGATACTTATTTAGGGTATTAAACTTATTTTTAGAATATCCACGGAACATCGAGTTCCCCTTGGTTAGAATTAGTTTCTGTCTTAGCTAATCAGAACTCATTGCTGTTGACACGCATCGTCCTTTTTGTAGAGGTCAGGTTAACTTACATCGACAAGGAAGCTGCTGTTATTATTTAGCTCTCTATCATTTTCTGTCAGGATGCGAGACAGTTTAACCCCTTCTTGACAAAGACGGCCCAAACGGCCGCTGCAGTGGTCTTGACAAAAGTCCATTTGTATTCCATGAGAAGGCTATTCTTGAAAATTGAGCACTGGAATTATCGACTCGATAACCGATCCAGTAATTCCAGTGGTTACTATTAAAAAATAGTTTCCTCTTGGCCTGCACATGGACATTCAATATGCGAATATTTTTATTTAGTTGGCCAACTTCATGCGAACGTCACCTGGAATATATAATGAACTTCTCGCAAAGGTTACTTCATTGACACGCAAGCAGGACACGAATATGAGGGCTGTAATAATAATATCAACCTTCATCCCACCTGAAGCTGACAATAACAGTAATAGTTTTGAACATGGGTAATTAATTATTCATAAATAAGGATTGGAACATGGGGTTTGGAATTGTCATGTTCTAATTTATGTACAATGTCTCAGTACATTGTGCTGATGATTGCCATGATTGCACGCTCACTCACCTGCTCCACAACACCCCCACCCAGCCTACACAACGTACGCAAGCACGCACGCATATATATATGTTTGGTTAATGGCTCTCTTTTGTGTATTTAATGTATTAATCTGTTTGCAAGGATGTTAGCATCGTCGATTGTGGATGTGCTAAATATAGACCGGGATAACTGCTCAATGAGGGGTAGCAAGGAGCGTCATTTCCTGTAGGATGGTACATTATATGATCTATTATCTTGGACAGACGTGCTGAAGTTTCGTATCTAATACCTTTTATATTTTCCAAAGTGCTAACAAACTTGTCAGAAATGTTACTCTTGTATTCTTTGAGGCAGATTTCTGTTGAATTTAGAGGTAATACTGCTGACAGATCAGGCAAGGAAATCTAAAGGGTATGAAGCCAATTTGATGATGATGTGCAGATCACTTTTTTGCTGAAGATTACCCCCATAGTTGGTCCATTTGACTAGGTTTGGTGGCTGTGATGCGACGGACACTGCCACCAACAGAGCAGCAATGTGAGGATCAAGAAATGATGTAGCTGGTATGCTGCTGGTGTATGACATAATAATGAGAGAACACAGTCTGTTATTATATCTTCTTGCTAAAGATGTGTACGGCCGCTACACTAGCACCATTTGACAGCACATAAAATAGAGATATGTACGGCCGCTACATTAGCACCATTTGACAGCACATAAAATAGAGATCTGTACGGCCACCACACGAGCACTATTTGACAGCACATACAATAGAGATGTGTACGGCTGCTACTCGAGCACGACTTGATAGCACATAAAAGAGATCTGTACGGCCGCTACACTAGCACCATTTGACAGCACATACAATATAGATGTGTGCGACCGCTACGCCAGCATTATCTGACAACACATAAAACAGAGATCTGTATGGCCGTTACACTAGCACCATTTGACAGCACTTACAATAGAGATGTGTACGGCGGCTACGCTAGCACTATCTGACAACACATAAAATAGATATGTGTACGGCCGCTACATTAGCACCATTTGACAGCACATACAATATTTATCTGTAAGGCCGCTACATTAGCACCATTTGACAGCACATAAAATAGATATCTGTAAGGCCGCTACATTAGCACCATTTGACAGCACATACAATATATATATGTAAGGCCGCTACACTAGCACTATTTGACAGCACATGAAATAGAGATGTGTAATGCCGCTACATTAGTAACCTATAGTAATTATCAGTAACTACCGTTTTGGAAATCGCTAGAATATGCAGGGAATTTTTCATGTGTTCCGGGGCACTTTTCCTAAATTACCATTTCATATGGTGAGTATTTGGGCGATAGGCCATGATTACATCATCATCATCATCATCATCGTTGTCAACAACAACATCATCATCATCATCATCATCATCAACATCATCATCATTATCATCACTTGTGCGAATGGTCATATTAAACGTGTTTACGTGTGCGAATGTTGCTGAATTAATAGTTTCTGTCATATATCGCCATTTTAACAGATGATGTTGGTTTGGTTGGCATATAGTTCGGGTCCCTATTAAACAGGTCCCATTCACGCCAAGCCACGGTGCCCTGCGGGCCTACCTGATAGCTGTGTGGTTCTAAGATGGCCCATTTTAGCCCTCAAAAGGGCTGGATACAATACTTGCATTTTTGCTGTTGTGACGCACGTTGCTGTTACTGATGTAGACTCGACTGGCGACACCCTTAGTGGTGACGGATGGTGACACATGTTAAAAGGTATCTCAGGGCTGTTGGTTTAAGTACCTACTTTGCATGTTTTTGGGCTATTCGTTGCGGGTTATTGTCTCGTCAATAGCGACAACCTTGATGGTGACTGATGGTAGAACGCAGCCTTTGGTAACCGTAGCTTGTGGTGACGTCTTCCAATAGGCCCAGAAAGCTTGGCGGGTAGTCTGGACGATCTCCACTACTCATAGCATGACAGGCCGATTTCGTCTGGATAATCTGGGCGAGCGTGCCCAGTGCATCACGCTGTTAGCTCACTCATGTAGCCAAGCCAGAGGTTATGCACAAACTGGAAGCAGAAGATATACGGCCAGGCACCACACCCCTGGGATGGCAGACTTCAAGACACCGTTCACCGTCAGTTGACCAGACTGGGCAGCAGTTATGTAGAGTAGACCGGTAGAACTGGACTGCACTCCGAAGAGACGACGAGATAGCGTATCCGACTTTGCATGGGCATCACGTCACACTGTTAGCTCGCCACTGTAGTTGACCCAGAGGTTATTGACAGCTGGTACACTGGCTATACGGCTGGGCACCATATGTCCAAGAGGACAGACATCTGCAGAACACCACTCACCTTTCAACACCCCAACTTATCAGCGGTTGTGTCACTAGTAGAGCTGTAGACTGGCCATGCCCTCTGGAGAGACGACGAGGTAGTGTGTCCGACTTTACCCAGACTGTGCGCCAAGCTGTTGGCTCACCGGCAGCACCACGCTACTCCGATGCCACGATACGTCTACGGGATATGCACGCAGTCCTGCACGGCTCCAGTCCGCGTACCAAGACGAGGTAAACTGTACGACTTTGCACGGGCCCCAACTATAGCATGATACATAGTATTTATATTGCCAGTGCAGTCGCTGCATACAGTTCTGTAACAATGTTTGTGGTGTACTATGCTGACCATTGACCAAAGCTATAAACATGCACCGAAACAGCAACACAGATCTACGGTTGTCAAATGTATCTTGTTTTCCGTAGATGTGTTCTGAGATAGAAAAGTGAATGCGTTGGTGTTCATGTTTACGTCTGAATGATGTCATGGACAGAATGAGATGAAAGAACACAGTTTCCATTCACTAATTTACAAACGTACTTGAGTCAGTCATCATGAGATTTGTTACAGATCTAGAGATAACAATCCTTTTGGATGCGAAATATAGTGGTTCTTTAACCTTGTGAACCTAAAGAAAAACAATTAAAATGTGCTCGCTTAGATTTGATAGATATTCCGTCAACTATTTTGTAACTAATTTGACTGCCTCCTGTGGTATGATGCTTTATTACAGGTCCGAAATCATACATTCTATATGCTGCAAATTCTGCTGAATGTTATTTTGAAAACTAATCTAACCGAGAGCTGGTGATGAATACGTTAGAAACACCGGCCCACCCTCAACCCTGCTCAGACTAGTTTCAAATTATTCAACTTAATATGTATTAAAAGTTAAATTCGCGGAAAAGCATACAATTCATATACTTTAGCTAACAAGTGAGGACATAGTTATAATGGCAGATACAGACTGCCAGGTGGGGTCCTTCCATTCTGTATGCACGGATGAACAGAGAAAATTTCAATAACTTTCCATTGTTTGACTACAGATCTGGAAACCATCGCAAATCTTGTACGCTATAAGATGTATTCTGTTGAATATTTTGTAACTAATTTAACTGCAAGCTGTTGTTAGTAGCAATTACCCACGACAGCAACAGGTTCTAGTTAAAATAGTTACAAAATATTCATCCGCTTGCTGCAATAGTCGTTTTGCGACACTGGAATTTCAAGCAAGAAAAGGGTTTAAGATTGCTGCCTATGTTCAAGATATTCATGTGTTCAAGATATTCATATGTTCAAGATATTCAACAGAACAGTTCTTACTATTTGCGGTTATTAAACCATGTGATCTTATTTCTGTGCTGTACTTTAGTCGATAGCGGAACATTCGCCCATGCCAATTCTTACTTTTAGTGTCCAAAGTTATTAATAGTTTCATTTGTTTTTTGTTATTCGAAGGCGTTTTATGCCACGTCTACGGATTATATTGAAATAATATTGGCTGTAGTCGACTGGACGAATTTAGAGTATATTAACTCCATAGAGTATACTGTTTATTCTCCTGGTGTTTCCCGGAACAAATATAGCACGAAACAAGCCACAGCCAAACCGTGTGTCATGTTTCGTGAACTAGTGCATGTGATGCATAATATGAAAATGCGGGACTTTACTATTCTACCATTGATCAGCAATCTATGTCTGAAAACAACGCAGGAAGATGCATTTTATTTTTAAGATAGTAAAATTTAGGCGATTTAATCGGTGTTTACACCTTCCATACTGCTAGGGTTTTTGAACATTTTGGCAACTGCCCTAGTAAACTTACTCTACGGAAAAGTCCCAGTCGAATACAGCCATTGACGAAAAATCGACGCAGATCCACGTCAGCTGGCAGTTTCAGTTAAACTCAATTCAAAGCGATCACTGTCATTAACTAGATAGTGCCCTCAATACTAGACACGTGTTCTGCGAAACTCCCAGTCTAATTAGTTTCAAAATACTTAACATAATCTTCACTACATCGCATAGAATCCGTCTTGCCCACCCTGTAGGGACATAGTGTTAACGGCTGGAGATCAGACAACTGATGTTTATTCTAATGAAAGTTTTGCAGATAAATATCAGATTTTTATAAATATATCAAGGTATAATTACATATCCGTGTTTACATGCGCCTCTAATTCAATTGCGCAACTGTAAAAAGCTATATCAATTTAGATGGAATATGTTAAAATTTATTTCGTTTCACTACATCTAGGCACATAATTTCAGCCTCTAAAAGTATACAATTTTAACAATTTTCAGGCATTCTGGTGTGAATACGCACCTTTAAGCTCACCTTCGATACGAACCTTCACAGATTTTAAAAACATTTGCTCTCTTTTAAAGGCAAGCTAAACCTATAGATAGGCCTAGCTAGCCGTTACTAATTACTTATCGTTAATTAGCGTTAACCTCGTGACCACCCCGATTAAATTTTACCGCCTAGCTATCTCTAGATATACGTAGCTAGATCTAGATAGATGGTTTATTTACTACAAGGTCACAGGGTGACATATGGGGTACAGTGAATTTACATATTTATAGAGTATGGCGGTTAAACTGTTACGTTAAATATTATTTTTATTATTATTATTATTATTATTATTATTATTATTATTATTTCCGGTAAAAACCAGGGGGTGGGGGGCGGAAATAGGTTTGCTCTCCGTCTGTCAGTCTGTCCGTCCGTCTCTCTATCGAGGTGGTTTTCTGCACTTTTTTCACACCCCTTCAAGATATTCTACTAAGATTGGTACATTGCTTTATTATAAGCTGTTACAGAGCAAGTTTGAGATTCAGACATTTTCGTAAATTTTTGATGTTGTTATTCCCCATTTTTTGAAATACGAAAAATATCAGTTTTCTGGACCTTTTTCGCAGTCCTTCAAGATATTCAACTGAGAATTGGCACATTGCTTTGTTAGGAGAAGTTACCGATAAAGTTCGAGTTACAGGCTTTTGCTTCAATTATTGATGGAGTTATGCAACCCCCCCCCCCCTGTCAACTGATGAAAGATGAATAATATCAGCTATTCGCACTTTTCTCGCACTCCTTCAAGCTATTCAAAGGGAAATTGGTACATATGCGAACTATCAGTTTTCCACATGTTTTCTCCCAACCCCTTCAAGGTATTCAAGTGAGAATTGGTAGCTTGCTTTAGTATATGGAGTTACAGAGCAAGGTCCAGTTTCAGACATTTTCGTCAATCTTTCATGGAGTTATGCCCCTTTCGTCTTAGGAAATATGAAAAATATAAGTTTTCCGTACTTTTTGCGCATTCCTTCAAGACATGGTATATTACTTTATTGTAAGAAGTTACAGACCAAGGTTGAGTTTCCGCTGATTCTGTCAGTTTTTAATGGAGTTTTAGACGTTCAATCTCTGAATAGTTTACGTATATGTTACCCGTGTAACGCTGTACTTCGCTCTGATTTTTTTTTTAATTACATGATTGGTAGGAAGCCACTTAGTTTCAAAATATCCTTTTAACCACGAGGGGTGGGTGTGGTGGGGTGAGTGGTGGCACATTACGCACGCGTGACATTACCTATTTAAAACACATTAATCTATGCATTAACACGGCATTTAAACAATAGCGTCTAGCCGGACATTTAGAACAATAGCACACAGTGGACACCTGCATGAACAATAGCGCACAACTGCTCATCTAGAACAATAGCGCCCACCTGCTCATTTAGAACAATAGCGTCCACCCACTCATTCAAAACAACCAATCAGAACGCAGTATTTAAATAGGTCAACAGCTCATTTGCATAACAATAGCTCCCAGCGAGTCCCGCCACTATTCGGAGTCATGTTGGTCACACAATTTACATAGCCACTCTTCTTTGATTAAGCCCTCCCATCTCCCAGTTTCAATTGGCAATTTGTGGTTGGCTGTTCGGAATCGCGGTAAAGTTAGCTCATTAGCATTATTTAAGTTGGTACGGTATTGTTCTATTTCAAATTTCGTCTTATAGATATTATAGATTTTTCCACTTGAAGATGCGTTCATCTGTCCTCTCCATGATTGTATGTATTGGGCTATTAGTATTTGTTTTATATATTTCGCTACGTTACTTGTGATGCTCTCTCTTTCCCATAGGTATCGCATGCCCACATTATTTAGTATTGCATTTACTACTCCAATCCATTGGAGCTATGCTTAACTAGCCCTAGCTAGATATCCCTCTCGATAAAAGTGTAATCAATCCATTAATTAATTAAAACCCTACCTAGCTCGACCGCTATCCACCTCATGCTTTTTTTAAATAATAGATCGTGATCATGACGAGTCGACGAAGAAAGACGAGGGTTGAAGACGGGTGAAAATCACTTTATAAGTAAGAAATACTCGGCTTGCGAACACTATTTACAAACACATGTCACTAATACTATTTGCTGATGACATCAATGCCTTTTGCTCTGACGAAGACATAGCTACATTATATAAAAACGTAAATAAGGAAATGGAAGAAATTACTAACTGGTTTTCACTAAATAAATTATCACTAAATGTGGATAAAACAAACTATATGTTATTTTCAAAATCTAGAGAAGTAGTAAATAAAGAGGTTCCAAAATTGTACATTATCAATAAGGAAATTGAAGAGGCCCCTTATGCAAAGTTCCTAGGAGTATATTTAGATAAAAACTTGACCTGGGCCAAACAAATCGAAACAGTTGCTGCAAAAGTAGCAAGAGGAATAGGTGTCATCCAAAGACTAAAACCATATATAACACAGGACACGGTTAAAACACTGTACGTCACCTTGATCCTCCCGCACCTCACGTACTGCAATGCTGTTTGACTAACACCTACAAAAACAGAATATCCAAAATTCAGTCTCCAAAAAAAGAGCATCAAACTATTTTCTAGGCCAGCAGAGGGCCAAAACTTGCTCAAAGCAGAAAAATTACTTAAGCTCACTGAATGTCAAATGCTAACTATTGTCAAAGACTTCCACCATGACACTTTACCCAAATATATAGCCCCCTTCTTTATAAACAATATTAACATCCACCAACATAACACTAGAAGCAGACATAAACTACATGAACAATACACACGGACAGACATAGGAAAACACCGAATATCATTTGCAGCCACTAAGTTATGGAACAAAACAAAACCGGAAACACGTGAGAAAATTCTAGCAACAAAATTGTGCAAGAAAACAATAAAAAAAAACTACTTGATTAACACATACTAGTATTATCTAATTCACGCAGCATAGCTAAAAATGGCCTGAATCGTCTACAAAACAAGGTAAAAAATGCCGTTTTATACTCGTGCATAATTGGATCCTAAGACATTGCTGTCTAATAGGACAGCGATGTCTATCGGTCCAAATAAGTTTATAGTATTTGACAGAAAATTTGTTCTATCTATATAACATGCTTCTTTTCTTGTTTTGAAAATCTATTGACTTGCTGCTACTGCTGATGTTACTTCTGCTGCTACTACTACTACTAGCACTACTACTACATGTACTACTGCTACTACTACTACTACTACTACTACTACTACTACTACTACTACTATTACTACTACTACTACTACTACTACTACTACTACTAGAATTATGACTAGATGATTTCACTTGCTATTATATCCAATAATAATTTCAATTACCATAGTAACAAATTACAGGACGAGCAGGAGAATGAGCACCCCTCCCCTCCACCCCCCTTCCCTTGTCCAAGGATGCTCCCCATTAGCCAGCATCCTGTAAACAGTATATCATCATTATAAGTAAAAGTAGCCTCCCCAAAAAATATATAAATGTTTATTGTTGTATCTATAATCATAGACATCGATGTCTATTATTGAACTTGACTATGTTCTGTGATTGTCTGTTACGTAACTGTCTTGTCCTTATTTACTACCCATATGTATCGCATAATAATAATAATAATAATAATAATAATAATAATAATAATAATAATAATAATAATAATAATAATAATACTAATGCCAGCGATCGAAAAGAAGAAGATAATAATAATAACCCAGGTGATTAACTCTTTCACACACCCTGCTGTTACAATATTATATGTTGGTTCGCGGACTGAGAGAGGCTCCTGGAGTTTTTCTTTCCACTGTAATGACTACCTAGATAATTGAACCGGTGGTGAACTCTGCTGGGGAGGGAGAGGTGTATATGGGGGTGGGGGGGGGGAGGGTGCTGGGGTATGTGGGGAGGGGTGGTCTCCTCTTGACCCGCGAATTGACATATTTCCTTTTTGAAATTTAAACTGTTTATGTGGATCAAGTGTCAAAGGGTTAATAAGGAAGTAGTAAATGTAATGTCTGAATTTATAATTGTTTGTGTAAGTACTGTCTTGTCTAATTTATATATACCTGTGTATATATATATATATATATATATATATATATATATATATATATATATATATATATATATATATATATATATATATATATATATATATATATATATATATATATATGTGTGTGTGTGTGTGTAAGGTGTCCGCCATAACAATAGGCACTGCCTTAGGCGGACAACCTGGTATGATTCGTGAATATGTTTATCTTGGAATTATTGAATAAATAATCTTGAATCTTGAATCTAATAGACATCCATTATTACTTGAATAAAGAGACATTTCTCACACATTCCTTAGGCGGCTTAAAAGTTCTCTTCGGCTATAATAGACCTTCATTGTTACGTAACAAATAGCTGTTTTATACTCGTGCATAATTGGATCCTACGACATTGCTGTCTAATAGGACAGCGATGTCTATCGGTCCAAATAAGTTTATAGTATTTGACAGAAAATTTGTTCTATCTATATAACATGCTTCTTTTCTTGTTTTGAAAATCTATTGACCTGCTGCTACTGCTGATGCTATCGGGGGTGGGGTGGGTGGGTGTGGGTGGGGTGGAGGAGGCGTGTGAGGGGAGGCGACTCATACACGTCCGAGTGTTATTGATTCTATAATGCGCTCTATGAATATTGTACAAGACCATGCGTCGTCTGTTTTCACGTCTGTGAGATGCATTGGGCTAGATGCTAGAACAAATCGAAGTAGGTAGATCCAAATTAATACACACATTTACAATTTGAACAGGCAATTTGCACAAATATCATGGCCTTTCAGAGTTATGCAGACCTGCCATTGCTGATTTGTATTCAATAGTTTTTGCCTGTTTTCCTCAGGGAAAGTAAGAGAAAATAACAAATTTAAATAACATTCCCTTTGAACTTAACGCCTTGAACGTGAATGTCTCTACATGACCGGCTAACCATCCACGGTATACCAGAAAGTAGGGCTGCAACGAGTTATCGTGTATCGTGATATCGCGATACAATAAGCGTATCGCGATACGCAATACACTTAACTGTGTATCGTGATACACTAATAAAACAGTTTACCTCCAAGCTCTTTGATTTACCAGTTGGGATTATATGGTAGAAAACTTAACCCTTTCAACGACAAATCCCTGAAAAAGTAAATTCCTTTCAAGGTAAAGTATATTTTGCTGAATATTTTGAAATTGCCTAAGGCAGCAAAGGCTTCCAGTTATATTAATTTCAAAATATGTATGTTCAGCGTTCCTGTTTCGTTGCCATGAAATTGAGATACAAGGAATTTATGAATGAAAGGGTTATTGTTAACATTTGCATTTTATTGATATTTCTCCCCAAAACCGATTCTTCCCACTGTTGTTTTGTTAATTACGTACTTTGTTTGTTTTAATAGGTCGTATAAAATCATTTAAAGCCAAAATAGAATACCACAATGATGTATTAGTATATGCACATGTACATGTATATGCGTGTGCGAGTGTGTATACACGTATGAATGTTTGTACACGTATAAACTGAACTGGTGTGTATGTATGCATTCATATACGTGTGTATGTTTGTGTACCTGTGTGTGCATGTGTACATATGTGCATATTTAAGCATAAAGCATCCAAATAAGGACATTATATATGGTACAAAATGTATATGTGTCAATAGGTCGTGCGTCCTATATGTATGTGTGTGTATATGCGTGTATGTATATATATTTATATATATATATATATATATATATATATATATATATATATATATATATATATATATGTGTGTGTGGGGGGGGGGGGGGGGCGGGCGGGGGCGGGGCGGCTAATTGAGACAGGAGGTAAGGGGAAAGGAAGAAAGAGAAAGAAAATTGTAAGAAAGAATGTGTCTGTGTACACCTATATTCAACGCATACCCTGATGATATATCACTCAGACGCATGATAAATGAATGGGTGCTGGCCTAATATATACTATGGGTACCGAAGTTCGAGAATCTAAGCAAGTAATACACTCGTGAAAGAAAACTCTTAAACAGATCTGCGCAAGAATTTAACACAATGTGAAATCACACTTCCGAATACAAACGAAAAGATTTCAGTACAAAATTTAAATTTTTAAACAAATCCCAAGCATTTGAACTGACCCACCTCGCCAGGTTATGTGTGAATTAACGGTACCGAATTTCGTGAATTTGTGATTATGCATCTTCAGCTGTCTGGTACATGCTTGTAAATCCTTAAATCTCACTGTATTAGCTTGTTGAATGTTTCAACTGCTAATTTTGCCCGTTTTAATCGAAAAATTTGTCCTACAAATGAATATATAAACTATAGAAGCAGTTGATACATTTGAAGAGAAGAAAAAAACCCAAATGGATGCCGCTTTCATTAGGTAGTGACGTCACATGAAATTCACAAATATTAATGAGCTGAAGAAATGAGCTAACGCTAGGGTCTTTAAAACATTTTCAGCAGGCATCAAGGAAAGAATAAAAAAAAATTTCTATCGTTAAAAAAAACATGTGTGCGCTTTATGTTAATTTTTACACTTTGGTAAATGATTAATAAGCACCCACCCCTTCCTCTAGAGCCTCTCCAATACAATTTAGACGTGCTACCGTCAATCAGGCCAATCCGACGCGGCGAAAAAATGTAACCAAAGCAGGTGGTAACTTTGGATTGTAAAAATTGCTCATTTTAGGTGCTAAATAAGCGCAAGTAAGTAATCTAAGAAAGTGCATTAAGGAAGCTTGCAATTTTTATCACTACCATCAGTAATTGTATAAAGAGTTTCTTGTTTTGACCGTATTTTGCTCAAAACTTTGTCAAAAGCTTCAGAACTGTCAATCAAAACGTGGCTACTGTGTAGATGCGTTCCATGCAACGTTACATCATAGAACGAGAGCGATAAAAACAAATTCACGAATTTCAGTACTCACGAATTTAAGCAACTCGACCTATAACTAACTGAAATGCACCAAATACAATGCGCAAATAAAGATAAAATAAACAACATGAGATGTAGTGAATCATACTATCATAAATAATAAAACATTGTGTGGAATAGAACAATCTTCAGCCCAGTGTCTCAAACATCCTACGCTGCACGCTTGACATGGTCGACATTGATTCGTTTAGCTTACATAATTTGCTTACCAAGTCTCTTCATCGTGTCATTGGCTGATGATTATATTAACCGCGGACCAACCATGGCCCACAGATGAAATACGTGGATTTCATTGGATGGGCAAGTTGCGATCATCATTCTATAAAACTCGAAGCCATCAGGTATTACACTCCACAACTGGCATCCATTAAAGACACGCACGAAACCTAGATACAAGCTTGAGCAACATAGAAAAGAAGTAAGTACATTTTTCGTGTTTTAAAAAATAAATCATTAACTTTTTAACATATTATAGGTGGACATAGGCGATACCAAAACCTCTCCACTGCCATTTAACGAAAACGTTTATCATAGACTCAGTGCTATAACATTATTTGTAGTTTAATTTTTAATTTTATTTCTCATTTAAAAAAGCTTTTCTGCAAAACATTGATTTTTTATTGAGTAGTCGCTCTGTTTCAGAAACTCAACGTTCAGAAACAAGAGATACATTTCTAGATAAGCCTGGGCATTTCTAGATAAGCCCGACCATATATACACACGCCCGATAATTTCTACATAAGACCGGTCTTTCTAGATAAGCCCAGTCATTTCTAGATAAGCCCATAAGCCCGGCCATTTCCAGATAAGCCAGACCATTTCTAGATAAGTCCAACCATTTCTTCATAAGCCCGGCCATTTCCAGATAAGCCGGACCATTTCTAGATACGCCTTGCCATTTCTAGATAAGCCCAGCCATTTCTACATAAGCCAGCCATTTCCAGATGACCATGGCCATTTCTAGATAAATCCGGGAATTTCCAGATGAGCCCAGTCATTTATACATAAGCCCGCCCATTTCTAGATAAGCCCGGTCATTTCTAGATAATCCCGGCCATTTCTAGATAAGCCCGGCCATTTCCAGATGAGCCCGGTCATTTCTACATAACCTCTGGCAACTCTGTAGGCGTGTTTGAATCAATTTTAACACTTCGAATCAAATTGAACACTGCACTCAGAATCTCAATTTCAAGGTAACTATACGGCTAAGCTGTTTAATACTTTGAAACTAACTTGACTTGGAGCGGTTGCTTCATATGACAGCAACAGCTCCAAATTAATCATTTTTCTCAAAATATTCAACATAATGTTTATTAAATTGTAAATCGCCAACGACATACGATTCCGACCCTTACTGGCGTACATTTGCCACTTACGCGACGGAACTACGCCCATTGATTGTAACGTCAGCTAACAAGTGAAGTATTTTGATTATAACGCCAGATACTTAAAGCTCCCGTGTTCCATTAAATATAGACGCTTACACGAGATAAGAGATGCCTGTTCAATTTACCCAGCATGCAATGCTACCCGGCGTGCATTACTACCCAGCATGCAATCCCCTGACTCCGTAATCGTTGTAACTATTGAGCGCCATATTTGTTTAGTCTATTATCTGCACAAGCCAGGATTTCTCAAACAAAATCCACCTGCTTGCACGTGTAAATAGTCATTTGCCCTCCACCTCTGGAGGCGTAAGCATGCACGTAGGGCGTATTCATGGCAGTACATTCGACAGTCTGTATTTCACAATGTTCAGAGAAAGTGCGTTTATGTCCAGGTGAAAATAGGAAAAAGCCTTTATATACAATGACACTAATTTGCGTGAAAGTTGATGCTATCAATGAGAGCACCAATATTCAGTCAAATTGTTGTCAAAATAATTAGTATGCAATGTAATTACTACCTGCTATATATTTGATACAAATTTTATTGAAAACTTTTGCTGCAACAGCTTTCAGTCTGTGTTCTAAAATAATCATCATAAATTTCAATCAACACGGATTTGAAGAGCAATTCGAAGAGACTGTAAATTGTTGCTGACTAAGGTACCAACACGTTATAAAGTTCTTCTCCATAGAATCACACTGCGCTCTGTATTACTATCTACGTAGAGTGAGCATATGGCCAAAATACGCTTTGCATGCACAATGTAAATATTTCGCCGATCTACCGGGTCTAGGTTTCTGTTCGACCAATGCATTTCAAACTAATGCACAAATCTGTCAACGAAACATACACGCCATTTGCTTAGCATAGGCCTACGCTCACTTTACCTACATAGTAATATACTGATTGTACGTGTGTGGATAATAATTCGACGCTGATGTTGGTGCCGTAGAAACCAACAACTTAGTCAAATTGCTATTCAAATCCGTAGGGCAGGTCGACTAAAATTTCGATGATTATTTTAGAATATAGCGACTGAAAGCTGTTGTAGCAACAATTTTCATTCAAATTAGTATTAAATCTGTACCAGGTAGTAATTGCATTACCTAATAATTATTTTGACAATTTTACTGAATGTTGTTGCTGTCATTGATAGCAATAACTTTCACGCAAATTATTGTCAAAATATAAACGCTTTCTCTAATTTTGTCCTGGAAATTGACACAGTTGCGCTGAACAGTATTGAAATGTAGACCGTCTAATGTACTGCCGTGAATATTACGCCCTACGTGCATGTTTACGCTTCCAGAGCTGGAGAAGAAATTACTATATGCACGTGCAGGCGGGTATGATTTGTTTGAGAAATCCTGGCCTATACAGACAATAGACTAAACGAATATGGTGTCCAATAGTTACAACGATTATGGAGTCGGGAAATTGCATACTTGGTAGCGTTGCATGCTGGATAGCATTGCATGCTGGGTAAATTGAACAGGCATCTCATATCTCGTGCAAAAGTATCTATATTTAATGGAACACGAGCGCTTTAAGCGACAGTTCGGATCCCCCTTTCATGATTTTTCTGAATCTTTCGCCAAATACTCCCGCATCGCGTGCTCAATCGTGTGGAAGCCGGCATATTCTATTTTAGGATATTCTATCATATGATTCTAAATTATCTCGCAAATACGGTTTCCAAACCTTACATTACTGATGCTGACAGATAACGGGAACATGATTTAGAGAACATTGACAAACATTTTTTGGGGGCAAAGTTTCATAAACCCTTTAACCACATCCAGCGTGTGTCAAAATTCGTCGTATATGACCTTTAAGTTGGTTTCATTAACTAGATCCTAGCATACAGTGCCGCTCAGAAATATCCAAGGTCGTTTGCAAAACAAAATACAACGTAGGCCTGTTGTTGAATATTTTGAACATAATTGGATTGGAAAACATTGCTGCCGAATGTCTTCAAATCCAATGGATGATTGCAGTTTATCCATCAATCACATGACGCCATAAAAATTACGTTGCGTGTAGGATGACATCATAATCAATTGCGTCATACATGACGTAGCTATGTTCATCACGAAAGCATAATTGATGACGGACGGACTAAACGTTGTGGTACGAATTGTATGTCTTTACTATTTAATAAACATTCTGTTGAATATTTTGAAACTAATTAGTTTTAAAATATGCAACAACTTACCTGTATAGTTTTCTGGAAATTGATAGTCAGGAAGTTCAGGGATCGATCGATCCCCACACAAGTGAAGTATAGGTCGAGCTTAGACCAGAGATGGGTGGGGTATAGCTGAAGATGTGTGGAGCTTAGCCAGAGATGGGTGGGGTATAGCAAGAGATAAGTGGAGCTTAGCTGGAGATGGGCGGGGTATAGCTAGAGATTGGTGGAGCTTAGCTGGAGATGGGTGGCGCTTAGCTGGTGATGGGCGGGGCATAGCTAAAGATGGGTGGAACTTGGCTAGAGATGGGCGGGGCAAGGTTAGAGATAGGTGGAACTTAGCTAGAGAAGGGCGGGGTATAGCTATGGGTGGAGCTTAGCTAGAGATGGGCGGGGCATAGTTAGAGATGGGTGGAGCTTAGCTAGAGATTGGCGGGGCATAGCTAGAGATATGCGGGGTATAGCTAGAGATGGGTGGAGCTTAGCCAGAGATGGGTGGAGCTTAGCTAGAGATGGGTGGGGAATAGCTAGAGATGGGTGGAGCTTAGCTAGAGATGGGCGGTGTATAGCGGGGGACATTTTAATGTTCACGCCTCAACCATTTCCCGTCTCCGCCAATGTGAGCAGGAAACTGGACATGTTAATGACCGACCACGATCTGGCAGACCGAGAGCAACAACACCACGAGAAGACCGCTACTTAGTGACGTCATCCCGACGTCACAGGTTTGAGACTGCGCCGCGGCTGTCCCGTAATTTGCACACCGTTACCGGCACTACAGTGCATCCACAAACTGTGCGAAACAGATTCCATGATGCTGGACTGCATGCCCGTCGTCCACTTGTTGCTATTCCGCTTACAGAGCGTCACATCGAGAATCGGTTTGCATGGGCAAGAACTCATCAGCGATCGCGTGCTCAACAATGGAGCCACGTTTGTTCAGTGATGAGTCAAGGTTTTGTGTGGATGTGGCGGATGGTAGGCAACGGGTTTGGCGACGTTTAGGAGAACGGTATGATACAGCCAACATCATTCAGCACGACAGATTCGGTGGCGGCAGTGTCATGGTGTGGGCTGGAATCCATGAAAATGGCAAAACAGATCTTATTGTGATTCGCGGAAATTTAATGGTTCAACGTTACTGTGAAGAAGTTGTCGCCCCCGTTGTTATCCGTTTTATGCAGCATCATGCAGACTTTATGTTCCAGCAAGACAACGCCCGTCCTCATTCAGCTAGGGTCACCAGTGATTTCCTTGAGGCTAACAACGTTCCGGTGTTGGATTGCCCAGCGCGATCACCGGACCTGTCTCCTATCGAACACGTGTGGGACATTCTTGGCCGTATGGTGCGTGAGAACCATCCACATCTTCACAACGTGCGGGAGCTGGAAGCTGCACTGCTCTAAGAATTGGATGCGATTCATCTTCGTGACATCAGGTGCTTAATTCGAAGCATGAGAAAGCGATGTACAGCGGTGGTTAATGCGCGCGGAGGCCCTTCCGTTGAATGATGCCGTGTTAAAGGCGCGATGCTAGCATTACAGTAACAAGAGACTGTTGTTCAAATTGGAAAATGACCTATCAATTAAATAATATATTTGAATCAATTTATTGTTTTTGTTAAATAACATTTATACAGTAATATTCTCAGTGTTGCTAAACTTTTTTGGTTCAGTATATAAGAATAATAAACTTTCTTATATTATTATTTAATACTGTTAATGCTATATTGCGCCTCCGCCACTTGTTATTATACTCCATGTACACTAATTGTACTATGTGGGAGATACGGGCATAAGACGTGTGTCTTTTTCATCTGGTTTGAAAAAGTGGATGGCCCTTTACCAAACAGATTGACGCTTGATGGCAGTTTTGTCCTGCCCTTGTTGTATAGATTGACGCTTGTGGCAAATTAAAAAATGCCGGATCTGCCAAAGTTCTGCCAATCCGACAGCTGATTGGCCCAATAGACACAAATGTGTGCCATGTGTGTCAGTTGACCATTTCAAATGGCGCTGTGCAAAAAACCCCAACAAGCCTACAGTAGAAGAAATCAATCCGCCATTAAAGGGTGCAACTGCATCAAATGCTTCTGAAGCAATCGATACAGAAGCTTCTGTCGAGGTTCCTGCTACTGAAAATGAGACAGACAAATCCTGTTAACGTAGCTGCAGTTGATGAGATTCAAGTACTACAGGAGGATATAACCTTAACCCAGAAAATAATAAACATGCATTGGAGTCCAAAATGGATGTAAACGAAGCGCAGAAAAATTATGATCTTGATGATCCAGACCACTATTATTTAAAAGATGAATTAAAATAAGGACAGGATAAATTTAGGTCACAGAAGACGAACGGTTCAGTCGATTTTCTGCTAAGTATGATCTAAGTCAGCTTGAAGATTAAGGTAATGGCATTACTGCCAACTGTACATCGAATGGCAATAAGCGCCAAAAGATGACAATAGCTCAGAATCTGAAGAAATGATATGGATGATGATACAATGTCAGTTGCAGAATGAGACGTGGCAATTCAAACACAGAGTTCACAGATGAAAGATGAAATGGTAATGTACCGATCAGAAGGTGGTGGTGACGTGTTACCGCATGTATACACACGAGAGGAGTTAAATATCGTCTACTGCGCCATGATTCTGATATTTTCAAAGACGAATATTTGTCTGTAGTAGAACTAGGAAACACTGAATTCGAAAGAAAATTAGGTAAATGGTCTAAGAGACGAGGTAAAAAACCCAAATCAATTTAATCTAATGATGGCAATTGTAAACATCATTTTACTAATTATGATTATCTGCACCCTAAACTGCAGAGGATTAAACACAGAATTAAAGCAGCGTCACTTGCTTGAAAAATTAGAACATGAAAGAGTCGATATAGCTTTTCTACAGGAGACCAACATTCAAAAACCTGAAGTGTGTGAATCTCTCAAAGATATTTCAAAAAGCATATTTTTTATTCCTTATCACATGGCAATGGTGCGCTGGGGATGGGTGTGGGGTGGTGAGTGTGAGTGTGGGGGCGTTCTCATCTTTCCCCGCTGTCTAAACTATGTTGACGTTATATCCGATGACGGCATGCTTTTCATTACATTAGATAATGCTGACTGGATCAAACGATGGTGTGGGCTTTGGAAAATTGACACAGCGTTGCGTCAATATAGTTGCTATTGAAAATGTGTAGAAAGTTGTTGGATGCATTGGGATGAAAAGAAAAGCTTGTGTGAACGTATAAACTATGTTGACGTTATATCCTCGTCATCAGATACAAATAGTCGAAGGAAGTGTGTATCGAGTGATGTACTGAACAGTAGACGCACGTTTAAATTTGATGGGCCAACCTCTCATCAATTGCGCCATGAATTTCTAAATGGTATTACAACACTAATTCAAGACAGAAAGCCTGAAAACATATTTATGAGCTGGGAATTTTATCTTCGTGACATCAGGTGCTTAATTCGAAGCATGAGAAAGCGATGTACAGCGGTGGTTAATGCGCGCGGAGGCCCTTCCGTTGAATGATGCCGTGTTAAAGGCGCGATGCTAGCATTACAGTAACAAGAGACTGTTGTTCAAATTGGAAAATGACCTATCAATTAAATAATATATTTGAATCAATTTATTGTTTTTGTTAAATAACATTTATACAGTAATATTCTCAGTGTTGCTAAACTTTTTTGGTTCAGTATATAAGAATAATAAACTTTCTTATATTATTATTTAATACTGTTAATGCTATATTGCGCCTCCGCCACTTGTTATTATACTCCATGTACACTAATTGTACTATGTGGGAGATACGGGCATAAGACGTGTGTCTTTTTCATCTGGTTTGAAAAAGTGGATGGCCCTTTACCAAACAGATTGACGCTTGATGGCAGTTTTGTCCTGCCCTTGTTGTATAGATTGACGCTTGTGGCAAATTAAAAAATGCCGGATCTGCCAAAGTTCTGCCAATCCGACAGCTGATTGGCCCAATAGACACAAATGTGTGCCATGTGTGTCAGTTGACCATTTCAAATGGCGCTGTGCAAAAAACCCCAACAAGCCTACAGTAGAAGAAATCAATCCGCCATTAAAGGGTGCAACTGCATCAAATGCTTCTGAAGCAATCGATACAGAAGCTTCTGTCGAGGTTCCTGCTACTGAAAATGAGACAGACAAATCCTGTTAACGTAGCTGCAGTTGATGAGATTCAAGTACTACAGGAGGATATAACCTTAACCCAGAAAATAATAAACATGCATTGGAGTCCAAAATGGATGTAAACGAAGCGCAGAAAAATTATGATCTTGATGATCCAGACCACTATTATTTAAAAGATGAATTAAAATAAGGACAGGATAAATTTAGGTCACAGAAGACGAACGGTTCAGTCGATTTTCTGCTAAGTATGATCTAAGTCAGCTTGAAGATTAAGGTAATGGCATTACTGCCAACTGTACATCGAATGGCAATAAGCGCCAAAAGATGACAATAGCTCAGAATCTGAAGAAATGATATGGATGATGATACAATGTCAGTTGCAGAATGAGACGTGGCAATTCAAACACAGAGTTCACAGATGAAAGATGAAATGGTAATGTACCGATCAGAAGGTGGTGGTGACGTGTTACCGCATGTATACACACGAGAGGAGTTAAATATCGTCTACTGCGCCATGATTCTGATATTTTCAAAGACGAATATTTGTCTGTAGTAGAACTAGGAAACACTGAATTCGAAAGAAAATTAGGTAAATGGTCTAAGAGACGAGGTAAAAAACCCAAATCAATTTAATCTAATGATGGCAATTGTAAACATCATTTTACTAATTATGATTATCTGCACCCTAAACTGCAGAGGATTAAACACAGAATTAAAGCAGCGTCACTTGCTTGAAAAATTAGAACATGAAAGAGTCGATATAGCTTTTCTACAGGAGACCAACATTCAAAAACCTGAAGTGTGTGAATCTCTCAAAGATATTTCAAAAAGCATATTTTTTATTCCTTATCACATGGCAATGGTGCGCTGGGGATGGGTGTGGGGTGGTGAGTGTGAGTGTGGGGGCGTTCTCATCTTTCCCCGCTGTCTAAACTATGTTGACGTTATATCCGATGACGGCATGCTTTTCATTACATTAGATAATGCTGACTGGATCAAACGATGGTGTGGGCTTTGGAAAATTGACACAGCGTTGCGTCAATATAGTTGCTATTGAAAATGTGTAGAAAGTTGTTGGATGCATTGGGATGAAAAGAAAAGCTTGTGTGAACGTATAAACTATGTTGACGTTATATCCTCGTCATCAGATACAAATAGTCGAAGGAAGTGTGTATCGAGTGATGTACTGAACAGTAGACGCACGTTTAAATTTGATGGGCCAACCTCTCATCAATTGCGCCATGAATTTCTAAATGGTATTACAACACTAATTCAAGACAGAAAGCCTGAAAACATATTTATGAGCTGGGAATTTTATTGCATATTTGATGACGCTAAAGACAGAAACATTTACAGATTGATGGGAAGATGTTAAATCTGACATGAAATATATTAGCACATGGTAACAGAGATATATTGCAACCAACATTATCGATCATATAAAATACACACTGACGTCTAGAGACTGGTACAGAATTCTAACGCAAGATCGGAGACAGACTCCTATTGCTGTTAGGCATTGGACCAATTTACGATGCATGCCAAAGAACTGTAATAATTCCTGGAAAACAATACATCTACCTTGTCTACCAGGAAGAGCTCGGGACATAAACTAAATATGTTAAACTAATGGCTGAAATAATTATGTTCAACAATTGCTCACGTATTGGACGAATAATCAATAGCAAGCAGAACGAATAGTTAGCAACCCTGTTATCTGTTTGCGTATGGGCCACCTGGAAGCATCGATGTTCAGAGGCCAGAGATAAAACAGGTAGCAACCACCAAAGAGCAATACAAGCTGTATTTCGATCATTGTTGATCAGCTGTATTCATTGTGAATTTTATAGGCTAGTGGAACATGGAAAAGATTTACAGATGTATGGTGCAAAACTGGCCCAGTATCAATTGAATATGGGTATCTAAAATTATCAGAAGCAGAAATTGTATAAGCTAGCACACTCTCTGCTTATTGTATATTGATATATGTTAATTTAATTAAATTTAATTGTCTTTATTTTCAAATTGTAATGTCTTAGGAGATGCTAATCCTGACGAATATCGTCAGCACATGAACTTTGGGAATCGTTATATTTAAATATCAAACGAGCATCGGGTTAATACTTTGGAGGTGATCTGACATGAAGCTTGTTGTCGCTATATCAGTCAGCAACAGCATCTGGTCAGATAAGTTTCAAAATACGCAATGCGCTAACTGCATTGTATTAGTTCTCTCTGGGTTTTCAATTTTAAATATTGTTTCAATTTTAAGACAGTTGGCTGTTAGCTGAATTTGTGATATGACAGAGACCTACATTTTCCATAGGAAACAGCAGCCCCTGGTCGAATTGGGTTCACATAATCTACACATGATTACGCGCATTGTAGCTGTATATCAGTATTTAGACTTTCGAGTTCATTAGGTTAACAGAACATGAAATCTTTCATATATGAGATCAACATCCAGTTATAAATGGTTACTGTAAGCGTATTTGTTCCAGGGTAATTTGCAAAGACTTGCAATGAAGTAAATTTAGAATGTGAATCCAAAGCGCCATTTATGTTGTCGTAGATTGTATACTTGCGCTTTGTGCATTATTCTACATAACGGCTTATTACATCCGCCGGCCATTTAGGAATCCCACTGGCGTCAATGCGTGACACTTTGTTACTTATTGATGAGTCGCATCGCGGCCTGTTGGAGAGCTTTACTAGCCATTTGGGCCTACAACTACACATGATGTGCTACATCAAACCACGTATCATCTAATTAGCCTGCCGGTCAGGAATCGGCCCAATGACGTCAATGAGCAACAGTAACTTACGGCTACTTATTGATGAATCAGTTCACCACTCGTTGGTGAACTATACTCGACATTTGGGCCTGATACTATACATTGTGTGCAAATAGTAATGGCTTTGGTGAATTATGTTATGTTATCAGCTCTTTATTAAGTTTCTTTTCCCTGCAATTGTGCCGTGTTTGTGGTATATAGTAATAGATTATTTTAGCCTTCACTGTTTTGATATACTAATTTTGTATTGTTATTTGTATACCATTAATTAGAAAGTGGGGTGGGGCTGACTTGGGTGGGGCAAGGACGAGGTCTACCAGGTCCTCACTAGAGACGTGTTGTCCGCTGCCTCGTCCTCCAGTAGAACGATTTTTACGGCGTCTGTAAGGCTTTTTAAAGGAGTTCCTCCGTGAAATGTGTCCGACTGCGTTAGCGTCGGATTTTCCCAAAAAATTAATTTTGGCATAGTAATCGTTAACGTTGGCATTGTAACCGGTAAATTTGTTATAGTAATCGGTAATATTGTCATAGTCTTCGGCATTTCCTGTTTATTGTAATTAGATTGTCGTCATCGTCGTTGCCACTATATCTCTGTTATTGTTTTATCATTAGTCATTATTAATTTCGAATTGGTTTTTTTGTGCTATAATCTCACGTGTTTAAACAATCTACTAAGTATTGGCCTGTTGCATATTCTAAACAAGCCTTGTACTTTTTTCTGCAGTGTTTTGTTCTGCACAAAACCGTGGTATGTATTGGTATATGTGGATCTTGTACTTAATATAATGGAAAAGAAAGTGATTTTCGTCTTCAACCTGATTGCACACCGAACATTGTCTTCATTCCGTTCTATGTCTTCCCATCTTTTTGGATTCGATTGAGAGCTGATGATTTAGTGTTCTAAAATGTAACACCGTTATAACCTCGCCGTGCGGAAAGATTTTAAAATAATGTTCGAAACCAAATGTAGACTTCGTATTTCTTTGTAAAATGTTAAACGTGTGGATTCGCTCCGTGCTCTGTTCCATTTTTACTATGTACTGCTGATCTAGTGTTAACTGTTATGTCATACTAAGTGTTTGCTATTTATATTTGTTTAGTTCAAAAGATCCTGTTGCCCGAGTATTTGGAGTCTATTTTTTATTTCTTCGATCCATTTAATTTTGAGTTGTCATTGTGATGTATAATCTATGGTTAGGTAATAAAGTATTGACGATAGTTTGCCATACACCGACCCCACCCCACCCACCCATTAACTATATTTGCCTAAAACCGCACATGTGACATTTTATCTGTCTATCTAAAGGCAATTCACCGAAGTCCTCCATAGTTTATTACGCTAGGTGTGCATTTTTTAAGATTTAGCATACATTTTAAGATGTATTAGACAGTTTTCTATCAACTTATTTCTCTCTTATCCCCATATTTCAGAGCCATATAGTAACATCGGTACACTCATTGTGTCGAAAAGCACAGTTTGTAGCTCAATCAGACGGTCATGTTCCGTAATTCTTCTCATTCGTGCATATATAGCTTTTGTACCTTGTAGGCAATTACGTGTTTTACATTTGGTGGGGGTAGGGGTGGGTGGGGTGGTGGTGGCGGAGTGGGGGGGGGGAGAGATGTGGCATTTGCTTTCAATAAATCACCTAAGTAAAACTATTCATCCGCGATTTCTAGTTCTTGATCATCTATTGTAAAACTGGGATAGTTTTTTAATTTACATTTTTTTTAAAATCACTTGTTTTGGAGGTGTTTATTTGCAGCTTCCATTCAAAGCAATGGCTATAAACCGCATTTAGGGTGTGTTATAAAGCTGCGGCTGATTCGATAATTATGACCGCATCATCAGCCTATAAAATACAAGAAGAGGTAAAACAGATTGAAATCTTCGTCAGCCGTGATTGATGTAATTGTGACTTGGTGATTTGACGTGTCGAAATCACTGGTCTCAGTTGTCTTATGACATGAGTTGTGTATGTTGTTTTTGTAAAATAATCACTATTAGTAGTTAGGTCATGATAACTGAGATGAAATGTATTTCGCGCGATTGTGGCTTGTTCCATGATTTTTTAAGCTAAAGAGCTTTGGGGAAAAATTGTGTTTGTGTTGTCATGTGTGATTGGCTGCGTGGCAGGCGTCATCGTCAGTGATTGGTTGATCAGTTCGGGAGTTTTTGTTGTTGACTGCATGTTGACTGACGTTAGCCATTCGTACAAAATAATATGACTGGACACCAAGGAAGAAATTTCTGTTTGTAGATTTGACCGTATTATATACGGGTAATTTGATGGCAGAGGATGATGCAGTATTAATACAGGAAGGTGAGGTTCGGGAGTAACAGTTCAGGGGTGTTTTTCAAGGGTGTTTATCCAGGATGTTTTTCAAGGGTGTTTATCCAGGATGTTTTTCTGAGGTGTTTCCCAGGGCGTTTCTCCATCATGTTATAGTGTGTTTTCTCGGGTGCTTTCCCATGCTATCTAACTGTTGAGATGTTTTAACTGAATTTCCGGATGTTGTACGGGACTATCCATGTAATATTTGACACGAATCGGAATTCTCCTAGTGTGGAGGCATGGAAAAGTTACCATGAAATCTTATGACGGTTGGACTCATTTCGATGTGATATTTAATTTCAGGACTTCAAACCAAACCGTGTATTGAAATTAAATTAAATTTATGTAAGACGTGGTAAGTCTTAAACCTATTGGAATGTATTTATTTATCAGTCAATTTTGAGATTTTTCTCATATTTTAGGGCTACATCCTTCTGATTTAGGTAAAGGTTAGGAATATTGTCGTTATGTTGTGACCAGTCATTTCTGTTTTCAACTAGAGTGTCATGGAATCCTGATTATGATTCTACTTGTTACCTCTGAAGTAGTAAATTGATCCTGTTCGTGACGCACTTATGATTTATGTACTACCAACTGTATTCAGATTGGACATAGTCAAGTGTTTAAGTGTTTAGTCAGTATATATGTATATTGTGAACAGTATGGCTAAATTGTGAGATTCCCCCATTAATTCTGTTATTATTACTTCACCCCTGTCACTCATCCTAATCAAGTGTGGATACTCCTCGGTGATAAAAAGACAAAGTGGATGTAATATGAAAGAGCTGGTGACCAATAGTAACTGAACATTGCTTTGGCCTTCTAATCTTTTCCTTGACCATAGTTTTAAAAAATCCCCTTTCTCTAAAAATAGTTTAGGAATTCATTTAAAATTTAACGTTTTCGACTATATAGTTAAAGTTTTTCATTGTTAAAGTTACCACGCCACATAATACTGCTGACGTTTTCCATATAGATATTCTTATAGGTCATTTAGAAGTAGAGAGAATGAGATAGATTTTCACCTTTTCACATTTTCACCTATCTTGCTAATTATAATGTCAAAGTCAACGTGGTTTAGGCTAACACATGATTTTATGCTTTTGTACATGTTATTTATAATTTTGAAGGCATAAGGAGAAAATAAATTTAGCATTTTCTCCAGTTAAGTTTAGGAGGGGCGGTGGGGGGGGGGGCACTTGCATATTCATATGTGGTCTGTTGGCTTGTTAAAAGATTGCTTTGTAAATTATAAATTATTAATTGTTACCATTGCTTAACAACGCAATCACCTGTCCGTATTATGCAAGAACTTCACTTAATGGCCGGCTTTCACACTATTGTGCTTGGCAATAGAATTGGTGAAATTGTATACTCGTGGAAGCTTGAACTGTGTGCCTCAGTGTGGTGGGGTGGGGGCGAGTCTTGGCATCTGAGGACATCGTTCCGTATGGATTAGTGTGATTCTTTGGTTGTACAATCGAGTTGGGGATGCACATCCATAATTCAATTTCACAGCTGATGAATATATGCCGATTTGTGCGGATGGGATCATCATGTGTTGGGATTTGTTTTGTTTCGTTGCAATTGGGTGCATGGTTTGGGCCTCTGGAGTTGTATGGTTTCCGCAGTTTAGTTTCCGGGTATCCTGATGTTGGGTGGGCCTTCAGATACCTTGATGCCGATTTGACTAGGGGTCGTTGCTTCATAGGACACTGGGTCAAATGATATGAAATGATATGATATTTATTGCCACTAGAAGCCATAGGCACGTGAGTGTAACAATTCAAATATATTTCCTATTAAGTCATACAATACTTAATACAGAAGTTTGGTACAGTCATACAATGGTGATGTGAGTGTGTTTTTCTTAAAGGCCCACATCCACAGCCAAAGGCCTGAAAACAAGACTAAAAAGGAACCGCTGACACCGCATACCCATAAAATCTTAACATATGCGCCTCAATGCAGTGAAATAACTACTCACTGATGATTACTCATCTGAATAAAGTCAATATTTTTAATTCAGGTTCACAATGCAGAAGCTAACAATGGTACTGTTCGTGTGCTTGCTCGTGGCGGCAGTGTCTGCCATTGACCTCGCTGAGGCTAACAGAGTGGATATTGTCAAACAGGAAGCCAATGCATTCCTGAAAAACAAGCGCGTCAAACGTCAATCAACAGAAGAACTAGAGGAAGACAGGGAATGCCAAGATTTGGAACCCGAGGACGAGTGGGAGGAACTTGAGGAGAGGTGCGAAGAACGAGATGAAGAACAAGAAAATGAAGGAAGAGAAGGCTAGATGTAGGCCTACCGGTAAAGAAGGAAGGTATGCAACAATAAGTAAGACTAGCATTTAACGCTTTGAACGAAAGAAATCACGGGCCTATCGGAGCAACAGGCTCCTCTCGAAGCCAAGCTACTCAGCAACGTACCTGTATGTTTTCTCTTGAAACCACGGTTCTGGGATTATTTACAGGGTCAATCATACAGCAGAAAATTATGTTGAGAAAATATGATGAGCAGGGTGAGCGTCATGAGGTGTATAAAAAACGTCATATTATATTCAATATTTTGAAACTAAATGAAAGTTTCAAAATGTTAAACAATGTTGATCATTTGCAACCTTGTTTTCGAAACCACCAATAAAGATATCCATTTCTAGGCGTTAGACATACCACGCACATTTCTAGCCACCCACTCTGTGCCTGTGTTCGAATCGATTGCGGGTACACCACATTCCCAGAATCTCGATCTCATGGGAACTATATTGGTCAGCTGTTCAATATTTTGATACCTCCATTTCAAATTAGTTTTAAAATAATTCAACAACATATTTACTAAATTATAAATTCAGCAAAGGCACACAATTCAGACACCTATCGTCGAACATTTGCTGTGTCGGACATACGTCATGTGATTTTGACATCAGCTAACAAGTGACGTATTTTGATCATAACGCCAGTACTGATGTTTGAGTGACAGATTGGATTCCTTTTTGTCTCTTAATCTCTAGCCACCCAGGGAACGAGGCAGCAGAATTTGTTTAAAATGCCATTCGTAGTTTATGTATTGGATATAATCTGAACAGCTAGTATAAAATGAGGTTATCTTCCTTAACCCATGTATCTTTAACCTTTAACACTCAAATTTGCAAAAGATAGTATCAATTCACCTTTCTAGAATATCCATCCATCATCTCACCTCGTATGCCATCATAATTAGCCCAGCGCCTGTATGATGATGTCACAATCATTACGTCACAAAAGGGTTCATATAGACCGCCATCAAATCTTAAATACTCCGACACGTTGTATGAATTGTATGTCTTTGTAATTCTTTGCAATTTAATAAACATGCTGTTGAATATTTTGAAACTAATTTGACTGGGTGCTGTTGCTGCCTTAGGCAACAACAGCGCCCAGTCAAATTAGTTTCGAAATATTCAACAGCTTACCTGTGTAGTTTATTGGAAATTGATAGTCAGGGTGTTCAAAGATCGATCGATCGCAACATGAGCTAGGTGTGGGCGGGGCATAGCTAAAACCGGAAAGGTCCATTTTCTCATAGCCCATTTGTGGACCGGGAGAGGATCATCATTTGAGTGTTTATAACTGTAATGACTGGCTCCGTTATCGAATCAATCATTCCAGGAGTGAATTTCCGGGAATGGTCTTGTCTTGGTCTGCGAATTAACGTGTTCAAGACCATTGCAGAAGCCGTTATTGGTTGGCTTGAGCGCTGAAGGGTTTAAAATAGTATTTATTATTTTTACAATCCGCCACCTTGATGTATTTATTGTATTGTATCGTTAAGTGTATGGGAGACACGGTTATAAGACGCAGGTCTTATCGTACTCCCAGTTGAACAAAAATAAATTCTGTTTAAACCAATATTTTGAGACTAATTCGACTCGAAATGCTTAATCTTAACTTAATGATAATGAGCTGCACACGAGAATAATAGATGAATCCAGTTTTAGCTATGCCCCGCCCATCTGTAGCTAAGCTCCACCCACGCCTTACGCGTGTTGGGATAAATCGACCCATGGACTCTTTGAATCTCAATTTTCAGAAAAATATTCAGGCAATCTGTTGAATATTTTGAAACTAATTTGACTGGGTGCTGTTGCCTATACCAGCTTTCAGCATAATGTTTGTTAAAAATTAAATATAAGCATTTCGTACAACTTGGCGGACTATTAAGCGTTTATGAAGGATCAAATCTCGTCATTCATGACGTAATGGATTATGACGTCGGTCTACATGTGACTGGATTTACCCATTATGATGATGAGTGACGTGTTTTTGCAGCTGGAAGGAGTGGAAAGTTGCAATTAGTTTTCTTTAACCTTCTGTAGGCCTACTGTGTCTTGTTCGGTGCGATCTTCCAAAGCTCCATGGAGTTATTTCCCTTCTTTAGCTTAGGCCTACTCCCTTTTAGATCTGATCGCAAAGCGCTTAACAAATCGGTGATATGGCGTCCTCTGCACGCCTGCTAGATATTTTCACGGAAAGAAACACTCACCGATTTATAACACTGGTTGAAGTCCGGAGGAGTGAGCCTAAGTTTCTCTTCTTCCCCATCTTCTGTTCGACCCGGGTTCGTGCCTTCACACTCCTTTCCTGTATGTCGAACATGTATGCATGTACGAACTCGTTTTTTGCTTCATTCGTGAAGGGGGTTGTGGTTTTGAGTTGTTTTGAAATCAAAATCATCTGATTAAATCATCTGCATACTGCCCCTATAACGCAACTTTCTGGACACGGTATCGGTCCAGCATCGGCCCAGTTTGCTGTGTTACCTGTGCCCATGTTCAGTGGCATATCTAGCTCTCAGATTGTGAGTTTAGTCTTGTCAATGTATGTAATTGATGAGAAGACAATATGAGCAGGCGGCACGTGCTGCTATAGTGAGTTTAGTCAGGGCAGATTGTGTTATATATGAGTTTCCGATTTAACCCGTAACACGCTGATGTCAATATTTTTAATTTTCAAAGTAAAAGATTACCTGGTGTCTATTTTTCAACAATTTGGTGGAAGATGGTGCTGTCGGAGACAGCAATATCTTCTACCAAAATTGTTGACAAATAGACACTAGTTTCTTTGATATTGACACCGTAAAAGATAGAAAAATGGCATCAGAGTTGTAAGGGGTAAAGGAAAACTCAAATCATGTAAAACTATTTATCCAGTGTATACAATATGGCACATATCAACCACATAACGTACAGAAATAGTTAGTATTACTAAATCTAGGCGGTATTTAAAGGTTACTGACATCCCTCGTACCTTCCTGTATTCTGGAGTTTTGTGCCATGTGCCATTCGTTCATTCAGCGGTGGTTCCGTTCGTCTATCTGTCTGTCCATCGGTCTGTACATCCACCATGGCCTACTCCCTGCCTACCCGACCAGCCACCCACCCACACGCCAACTGCCTCCCCACCAATGTTCACCTGTCCGCCTGCCCGCCCACCCGTACAACCGCCCACCCGCCCACCGCCCACACAGCCGCCCGCCTTCCCGACCAACCATCCACTCTCCCTCCAACCACCTGTCCACCCGTTCACCCGCCCACCCAAACGCCTCCCCACACCTGCTCATCTGTCCGCCCGCCCGCTCGCCGCCCACAGACCCGCCTGCACGCCCGCCCACCCACCCGTCCGCCCACCCACCCACCCACCTGTCCATCCATCCAGTTGGTCGGTCAGTCAGTCAGGCCATCAGTCGATCGACCCAGCGGTTGATCAGGCTGCCTGTCGATTGGGCCGTCGTTCGCTCCTTCGTTTATGTATTTATTTATTTATTTATTTATTTATTTGTTTCTCTTATTTAACAGAGAGTGCGCGATTATAAAGCTTAGAGGAGGTCGTGCCTCAGCTTGGAATGCAGATGAAGCGGGACATTTTACAAAGAACATGTTGCTAAGTTTTTATCACGACCAGATATTAACTGTCTCCTCCAGCTTACATTATGTAACTCTGTATAACTAATTACACCTGCTGTCATATATACAATTATATCATTTTTGTGGAAAATTACTCTTTATACTTTGTTACAACTTAGTCCTATTATTGTAATCATCACTGCGTATTTTTTCTGTGAGTTCAACTGTAGTTGTAAGGTGTTGCTCTTAACAATGTCTTTCAGCAACGGTTTTGAATAACGAATACAAGACCCACTTCCGTCCCACTTCAGCAAGCACCTGCTTTCGCGAGCCGCAGCACCAGACCAAGCAACAGACGGATCCGATCCTCAGGTGTCTGTCGTCATAATCAATTAAGTCACTAGGTAGTTGACGTCATAATCAATTAAGTCACTAGGTAGTTGACGTCGTAATCATAATGACGTATTATAACTCCATGATGAAAATCGAAAAGTATGTCGAGTGTAGGAATTGTATGTCTTTGAAGGATTTAGAATTTGTTAAACATTCTCTTGAATATTTTGAAAATAATTTGACTGAGTTTTTGCTGCCATAGGTTGCAACTTTCCAGTGTCAAATTAGTTTCAAAATCTTAACTGTATCGTTACCTTGAAATTTAGATTGAGGGAATTCAGTTTTCAAGTGTTTGCATTGATTCCAACACGAGTAAAATATTTGGCGGAACTTAGCTAGACATGGGCGGAGCTTAGCTAGACATGGGCGGGGCATAGCTAGACATGGGCGGGGCTTAGCTAGACATGGGTGGGACATAGCTAGACTTGAGTGGGGCTTAGCTAGACATGGGCGGGGCATAGCTAGACATGGGTCGGGCATAGCTAGACATGGGTGGGGCATAGCTAGTCATGGGCGGGGCATAGATAGAAATGAGCGGGCATAGCTATAAATGGGTGGAGCATAGCTAGTAAAGGCTTCATCAATAAGTCACCCTTCCAATATACATCCTCTAATTAAAACACATTGTTTTGTTGTTTATTTGACCCACATCTTGTCTATTTCATCTCAGTTATCCTAATACTATGTAGATGCAGTTAAAAAGCCCTCCCTTGAACAAACGCGTATTTGGGGCCAAGGCGGGGCGGGGGTGGCGGTGGGGGTTGGGGTGGGGGGTTATGGGGGTTGGGGGGATGCCCTCTTCTGATGGCTCTTGTTGTCATAGCAATTAACACCTTGCAGTCATATTATCTTCAAGGGTGTAAATAAATAAATAAATAAATGAAAAACATAAATGAAAATGAAAAAGACTCCAGGATAAGCTAGCAACAAGCTTAAGCCCAGCTAGACTTAAAGACTAATCTGTGCCGCTTGGACATTAATTGCACTCGAATCTTGAATGGTATGAGTAATTAGGCCCATCCTATCCACAGCAACGCCCCCCCACCCCCTTCAACTTCACCTCGCCTCCCTCTCTCACGCTCTCTGTCTCTCTCCATCTCCTCCTCTCTCCCACCTTCCCTCCCTCTCTATCTTCCTCTCTATCCCTCTCTCTCTCCCTCTTCCCCTCCCCTCCCCCACCCTCTCTCTCTCTCTCTCTCTCTCTCTCTCTTTCTCTCTCTCACTCTCCCGTCTTCATCTCCCCACCCCCTCTCTCCTCTCTCCATTTTTATCTCTCCCCCCCCCCTCTCTGTCTCCTTCCATCTCCTCCCCTCCATCCCTCCCTCCCACACCTCTCTCTCTCTCCCTCTCCCCTCTCGTTCTGAGGGTCTATTTGGACTTGAAAAGCCCCCTCGCCCCACCCACTTTTCTTTCTTTCTTTCGCCCTTTCTCTCTCTCTATCCACCACCCTCTCCCTCTCTTCCCCCTCTCCAGCTCCCTCTCTCCATCCCCCCTCTCCCTCCCTCTCTCGCTCTCTCTGTCTCTCCCAGCAAAATGTTCTGTAAGTTATTTTGACTTGAAAAGCCTTGCCTGCACAATGTATAAGTCTCTCGTTATGATTTTTGTTAAAACCATTCCAGGTGGCAAACAGTAGTGCCATTCATTTCTATATCATCGCTGATAACGGAATACCTGATGGCCAGTTGATTTTAACTTAGAGCAGATTATCATACTGAGGCGTCATAAAAACGTGCATCTCTGCATTTGTACACAAAATAGCCATCCATTGCTAGCTATACTCCTCCAACTGCTAGCTAAGCTACCCAAACACCCCCTGCACCCACAGCCACCCCTCCACCACCCCACCAACCCCACATCCTCTTCGTATGAGTGTTGAATAAAATATGAAACCTGAATTCCTTTAAATCTAATGTTCACGGTAACAATACATGTAAGCTGTTGAATATTTTGAAACTAATTTGACCGATGGCTGTTGCTGTATATGGAAGCAACAGCTGACAGTCAAATTACCTTTAAAATATTTACGAGAATATTTATTAAATAATAAATTCATCAAAGACATAGAATTCGTAAGCTTTTTGACAAACTTTTCGATTATCGTAACGGGGCTACGTAATTGTGATTGTGACTTTAGCTAACATGTGACGTATTCGATTAACCGTTTCGCCGCTGCAATCCACCAGACAATAATATCAATGAGTAACAGTTTTTAACTTGCCCAATATTTTGAAAACAAATTTCACTAAAAGTTGCCCCCCCCAAACGACTTTCAATCAAACTGTTTTCAAAATACGTAGCGGGTCCAGCGATATAACTATTGGAATATGTTGTCTGCAAAAACTCAGCGGTCAGACAGTTAAGATGTAAGCTACGTTCAGTGATAGATCGGATCCCTCTAGTTCAACATTCACACCATCTTTAAATTCATCTTCTTTCGCCAAATCGTTATACCCATCTTGCCACGCACCGTAGCAGTACACAATCCTCTGTGGAGGGGGAGTAATGGCATAGTGATCTCTTCTTCTTCTTTTCGATCGCTGGCATCACACTTGGAGAGCCGTTCTCAAGATGAAATCTGTGGTTTTCTGCAGTTCTTCCACAGGCCCATACAGCTTTTCAAGAAAAGAGGTTGACAAAGGCCAGATCTATTCCCTCAGCAGCTGATACATACTGCAACATTGAAGTATGTGCTCTGTGGTCTGTTCTGCTTCTCCACAAGGACAAGCGGACGATGTCGTAAGGTGGAACCGCCTGTACATGTGTTGGTTTAGTCTGTTGTGTCCAGTTCTGAGACGAAAAATGTTCACTTGCTCTGGCCTCGAGAGATGATGGTAGGCATCTTCTGATTGAGGTGTTCTATAGAGTGACTTCATGATAGTCTTCATCTCTGTACGGGTAACCATGTTTTCTGTCTGATTCTCTTCTGCACCCACCTTTGCCATCTTGTCTGCTTCCTCATTTCCTTGGACTCCACAGTGTGAGGGAATCCACTGCCGTGCTATCCGAAAGCTTAGCTAGTGAAGGGCGGGGTATAGCTACGGATGGATGGAGCTTAGCTGGAGATGGGCGGGGAATAGCTAGAGATGGGTGGAGCTTAGCTAGAGATGGGCGATGTATAGCGGGGGGGGGGGACATTTTAATGTTCACGCCTCAACCATTTCCCGTCTCCGCCAACGTGAGCAGGAAACTGGACATGTTAATGACGGACCACGATCTGGCAGACCGAGAGCAACAACACCACGAGAAGACCGCTACTTAGTGACGTCATCGCGACGTCACAGGTTTCAGACTGCGCCGTGGCTGTCCCGTAATTTGCACACCGTTACCGGCACTACAGTGCATCCACAAACTGCGAAACAGATTCTATGATGCTGGACTGCATGCCCGTCGTCCACTTGTTGCTGTTCCGCTTACAGAGCGTCACATCGAGAATCGGTTTGCATGGGCAAGAACTCATCAGCGATGGCGTGCTCAACAATGGAGCCACGTTTGTTCAGGGATGAGTCGAGGTTTTGTGTGGATGTGGCGGATGGTAGGCAACGGGGTTGGCGACGTTTAGGAGAACGGTATGATGCAGCCAACATCATTCAGCACGACGGATTCGGTGGCGGCAGTGTCATGGTGTGGGCTGGAATCCATGAAAATGGCAAAACAGATCTTATTGTGATTCGCGGAAATTTAACGGTTCAACGTTACTGTGAAGAAGTTGTCGCCCCCGTTGTCATCCCTTTTATGCAGCATCATGCAGACTTTATGTTCCAGCAAGACAACGCCCGTCCTCATTCAGCTAGGGTCACCAGTGATTTCCTTGAGGCTAACAACGTTCCGGTGTTGGACTGCCCAGCGCGATCACCGGACCTGTCTCCTATCGAACACGTGTGGGACATTCTTGGCCGTATGGTGCGTGAGAACCATCCACATCTTCACAACGTGCGGGAGCTGGAAGCTGCACTGCTCCAAGAATGGGATGCGATTCATCTTCGTGACATCAGGTGCTTAATTCGAAGCATGAGAAAGCGATGTACAGCGGTGGTTAATGCGCGCGGAGACCCTTCCGTTGAATGATGCCGTGTTAAAGGCGCGATGCTAGCATTACAGTAACAAGAGACTGTTGTTCAAATTAGAAAATGACCTATCAATTAAATAATATATTTGAATCAATTTATTGTTTTTGTTAAATAACATTTATACGGTAATATTCTCAGTGTTGCTAAACTTTTTTGGTTCAGTATATAAGAATAATAAACTTTCTTATATTATTATTTAATACTGTTAATGCTATATTGCGCCTCCGCCATTGTCATTATACTCCATGTGCACTAATTGTACTATGTGGGAGATACGGGCATAAAACGTCTGTCTTTTTCATCTGGTTTGAAAAAGTGGATGGCCCTTTACCAAACAGATTGACGCTTGATGGCAGTTTTGTCCTGCCCTTGTTATATAGATTGACGCTTGTGGCAAATTAAAAAATTCCGGATCTGCCAAAGTTCTTCCAATCCGACAGCTGATTGGCCCAATAGACACAAATGTTTGCCATGTGTGTCAGTTGACCATTTCAAAATGGCGCTGTGCAAAAAAAAACCCCAACAAGCCCACAGTAGAAGAAATCAGTCCGCCATTAAAGGGTGCAACTGCATCAAATGCTTCTGAAGCAATCGATATAGAAGCTTCTGTCGAGGTTCCTGCCACTGAAATTGAGACAGACAAATCGTCAAATCCTGTTAAAGTAACTGCAGTTGATGAGATTCAAGTACTACAGGAGAATATAACCTTAACCCAGAAAATAATAAACATGCATTGGAGTCCAAAATGGATGTAAACGAAGCGCAGAAAACTTATGATCTTGATGATCCAGACCACTATTATTTAAAAGATGAATTAAAATTAGGACAGGATAAATTTAGGTCACAGAAGACGAACGGTTCAGTCGATTTTCTGCTAAGCCCACGTGATTTAAGTCAGATTGAAGATTAGGGTAATGGCATTACTGCCAACTGTATATCGAATGGCAATAAGCGCCAAAAGATGACAATAGCTCAGAATCTGAAGAAATGATATGGATGATGATACAATGTCAGTTGCAGAATGAGACGTGTCAATTCAAACACAGAGTTCACAGATGAAAGATGAAATGGTAATGTACCGATCAGAAGGTGGAGGAGTTGAATATCGTCTACTGCGCCATGATTCTGATATTTTCAAAGACGAATATGTGTCTGTAGTAGAACCAGGAAACACTGAATTCGAAAGAAAATTAGGTAAATGGTCTAAGAGACGAGGTAAAAATCCCAAATCAATTTAATCTAATGATGGCAATTGTAAACATCATTTTACTAATTATGATTATCTGCACCCTAAACTGCAGAGGATTAAACACAGAATTAAAGCAGCGTCACTTGCTTGAAAAATTAGAACATGAAAGAGTCGATATAGCTTTTCTACAGGAGACCAACATTCAAAAACCTGAAGTGTATGAATCTCTCAAAGATATTTAAAAGAGGCATATTTCTTATTCCCTATCACATGGCAATGGTGCGCTGGGGTGGGGTGTGGGGTGGTGAGTGTGGGTGTGGGGGCATTCTAAACTATGTTGACGTTATATCCGATGACGGTATGCTTTTCATTACATTAGATAATGCTGACTGGGTCAAACAATGGTGTGGGCTTTGGAAACTTGACACAGCGTTGCTGCAATGTAGTTGCTATTGAAAATGTGTAGAAAGTTGTTGGATGCATTGGGATGAAAGGAAAAGCTTGTGTGAACGTATAAACCATGTCGACGTTATATCCTCTTCATCAGATACAAATAGTCGAGGGATGTGCGTATCTAGTGATGTACTGAACAGTAGACGCACGTTTAAATTTGATGGGCCAACTTCTCATCAATTGCGCCATGAATTTCTAAATGGTATTTCAACAATAATTCAAGACAGAAAACCTGAAAACCTATTTATGAGCTGGGAATTTTATTGCATATTAGATGAAGCTAAAGACAGAAACATTTACAGATTGGTGGGAAGATGTTAAATCTGACATGAAATATATTAGCACATGGTAACAGAGATATATTGTAACCAACATTATCGATCATATAAAATACACACTGACGTCTAGAGACTGGTACAGAATTCTAACGCAAGATCGGAGACAGACTCCTATTGCTGTTAGGCATTGGACCAATTTACGATGCATGCCAAAGAACTGTAATAATGCCTGGAAAACAATACATCTACCATGTCTACCAGGAAAAGCTCGGACCTAAACTAAATATGTTAAACTAATGGCTGAAATAATTATGTTTCAACAATTGCTCACGTATTGGACGAATAATCAATAGCAAGCAGAACGAATAGTTAGCAACCATGTTATCTGTTTGAGTATGGGCCATCTGGAAGCATCGATGTTCAGAGGCCTGGGATAAAACAGGTAGCAACCACCAAAGAGCAATACAAGCTATATTTCGATCATTGTTGATCAGCTGTATTCATTGTGAATTTTACAGGCTAGTGGAACATGGAAAAGATTTACAGATGTATGGTGCAAAACTGGCCCAGTATCAATTGAATATGGGTATCTAAAATTATCAGAAGCAGAAATTGTATAAGCTAGCACACTCGCTGCTTATTGTATATTGATATATGTTAATTTAATTTAATTTAATTGTCTTTATTTTCAAATTGTAATGGCTTAGGAGATGCTAATCCTGACGAATATCGTCAGCACATGAACTTTGGGAATCGTTATATTTAAATATCAAACGAGCATCGGCTTAATACTTTGGAGGTGATCTGACATGAAGCTTGTTGTTGCTATATCAGTCAGCAACAGCATCTGCTCAGATAAGTTTCAAAATAGCCAATGCGCTAACTGCATTGTATTAGTTCTCTCTGGGTTTTCAATTTTAAATATTATTTCAATTTTTAGACAGTTGGCTGTTATGTGAATTTGTGATATGACAGAGACCCACATTTTCCATAAGAAACAGCAGCCCCTGGTAGAATTGGGTTCACATAATCTACACATGATTACGCGCATTGTAGCTGTATATTCGTATTTAGACTTTCGAGTTCATTAGGTTAACAGAACATGAGATCTTTCATATATGAGATCAACATCCAGTTGTAAATGGTTACTGTAAGCGTATTTGTTCCAGGGTAATTTGCAAAGACTTGCAATGAAGTAAATTTAGAATGTGAATCCAAAGCGCCATTTATGTCGTCGTAGATTGTATACTTGCGCTTTGTGCATTATTCTATATAACGGCTTATTACATCCGCCGGCCATTTAGGAATCCCACTGGCGTCAATGCGTGACACTTTGTTACTTATTGATGAGTCGCATCGCGGCCTGTTGGAGAGCTTTACTAGCCATTTGGGCTTACAACTACACATGATGTGCTACATCAAACCACGTATCATCTAATTAGCCTGCCGGTCAGGAATCGGCCCAATGACGTCAATGAGCAGCAGTAACTTACAACATCGTCGTGTCGTG
>CM067371.1:18626238-18653738 GCA_034401795.1 Chaetoderma sp. LZ-2023a
CACGACACGACGATGTTCCATAGGGCCAGCCCCGACGGTATCTTTTAAGACATGACACACGTCTATGGCTGATACGTCCCACCCTCTTGTGGTTATTTTCAATCTTAATGTCCGTTTATATTTGATGACATTTCTAATAACAGCGGTGCGCCAGACCATCTTTAAAACTGGACGATTGCATTAAGGTCAAGATAACGGGTGAACTGAGTAACACGAGTGAGCCGCCTGTACAAACAGAGGTCGGGCGAATGCATAAAACAACGACCAGGAGTTCTCAAAGGTAACCAACATAAATGGCGCTTTCACTAACCGACGTGAAACGAGGCGGACAAGCACAACTAAGGCCGGACAAAATACAGCTGTACAAGCAAGGCCGACAATGGCTAGCACTTTGAAACGCGCGAGCAACAAGTTTGAACGTCTTCGCCGCAAAATACGACCTTCAACATCAAAATTTCCAAAATAAATACAACAAAATCAACGTATATACATTTATAAAGAACCAAGACAAAAATAAAACATATAGGCGTAGTAGACTACTACAACTACTACTAGCGTGTGTTTATGTGTATGTTGCACATGTTGTGAATATGAGACATAATGGGACTCAAGGATTAGCTGCTCTCGACGATCATTGTATTTCGACTATTATTTTAATTAACTCCTGGACCTTTACCGAGCCTGTTTTTTACCTACACCTTTGTGATATCATTTCGGATATGAATATTCATTAATGTCATCGTTATCATGTCGTCATTATAAATTGTTCTAATTTTAAGTATGACTGACCTAATAATAATGGTATGCCACAGGAGCCAAATATTGTGGCCGCTTTACACAGGGAATGTTGCCCGTCACTAGCTGAGTCGTTTTACAATGATAGTATTATAGCACATTTAATGCTGCAGGATTTTACTATGTAAATATTATGCGTTTTTTCTGAGATTGAACAAATAAATAGGATGGATGAATGGATGGATAGATAGATGGACAGATAGATAGACATCCATGATCCATTTAGATACATACTTTGTGCTAGTCGGAATCGATGATAGTTTTAACTAGTTGATGTTGAATATATTATTAGAATGACTTACATCGAGTATAATTTGCTGCTTCTATATCAAGTACTTGTTTATTGATGTTGTTGTTAAAATAGCAGCTCGCAATGAATATACGCATATCATTATCTCTAGCGTGATGCCAGAAGCATACTTGATTATTTAGGCCTAGAAGCCTGCATGATTGCCAAGCCACACGTTAAATTCATGTAGTATTCAGCACATCGTACTTTGGACCCTGTTTAGCAAATACTGGCAGATTTTCACCTGCGTAATAAGGCCTATTGGGTTTATAGAGGATTAGGTACAAAGGTGGTTTACAACGGTATTGACGGATTCGATGCGAGCATATCTTAACAAAGAATTACAGGCATTCAATGCGTCAATATCGCGTGAGATGTTCCTTAAAACATTGTTTTAAGACAATGGAGCAAAGATATCTTCCAAACTTACACATATACGTTGATAAATCTCCAGTTCTCTGTGACTTTAGTAATAAAGGTATGTGATTATGAATCACGATGTACGCGTACTCTTGTTATTTTCAGAAAATGAAGCATCATGTACGTGCTACATCAGAGACAAACTCACAATGCACTTTGATGGATAGGAATTCAGTTAACCCAAGGTTTGCCTATTATAAATGAATAGGAAAGACTTCGTCATAGTGCTGTCAGATTGGAGTCAAAATTAAGAGAGTTATTTCCAGTTGATTGGGAGATCAAGGCAATGTATATTATTGCTAGCTATCATTAAGCCATGAAACTAATCATGATCTTACCAGATCAACCTGGATCATAAGTGTGTAGATGGAAGTAGAGAAATCGTGGAGATTGTTTGAGTCATGTTGACGTAATATATGTAAATGGCCAGCTCAGACGAATTAACAGGAAAGTCCCACCGTAGGCTAAACCAATATTTGTGTATAAAAGTAGCAAAATTCATCTCTCAGCGAACTCAAGATCAGGCGCTGTTTTAGTTAAAGATATCTTAGTACGGGTTTGTTATAGCAGTTAGAGTAGAAGTATTAATTTAGTCATTTATAGACGTTAATCTGTGAAAATGTATCAAGTTATTTTTTCAATTCATTCAGTTGTATTGCAAGTTTAATAAATCTATATTTGTTATTGCTACAGTAGTCTCGGTAGTTCGTGAATAAGCAATTATTAATCTGTGTAGATAGAAAGGTAACCTTTCTCTCGAATCTGCAATCTTCGAGTCATCAGGCACAGTCTTGAGTAGTCGATCCCAGACTCCGTCTGACATCTCCAGAAAGCTTACGAAGCAGTACAAAATCTCCAACGTGTGTGCATGCGTCTGTATATGAGTGCATGCTAGTTTGTGCGTCTACCCACACCTATATTGCTAATTCAGAAACTGCTGCTCCGATTTTAGCTTAAATTTGTACAAAGAGAGGTTGTTGCAGTAAAAGAGGAGTTTCAGATGGTGGCCTTATTTTACGTGAAAACACACCCCCCACCCCCACACACCCTCCGCCCGATCAAATTCCGAATGTATGGTATCACGGCAAGTAACAATCAGATTTGGCTCAAAATAAATCGCACGAAATCGTGTACCTATACACTAGAATTGATTAACGTTGGTCTCGAACCTAAACAAATCTACAGACATTGTAATTTAGGCAAATATGTAAAAAAACCCGAGACCATGTCGTCGTCGTCATCGTCGTCATTCTTTGTTGCTGTTGTTGTTGTCGTCGTCGTCGTCGTCGTCGTCGTCGTCGTCGTCGTCGTCGTCCTCGTCGTCGTCGTTGTTGTTGTTACTTTTATTGATGCTGTTGTTGTTATTGTTGTTGTTGTTGTTGTTTTGTTGGTGATGTTGTTGTTGTTGCCCAGAACGGTTACCTGCCGGACATGACTAGCTCAGAGCCAAGGAAGTATGTCTGAAAGCGCGCTCTTGCAATGCTTTCAATCTGTAGAGCAGGCTTCAAGTATTTAATGTGGACGTCAGCTAAGAGTGGCGATGAAATCTCGTTATAGAACCCAGCCAGCTGTGAGAAAGAGAATGTACAGACACATTGAAGATTTCACTCCAATTTTGGATAACTATATGTTATTACATGGTTAGGTCGATATTTGTAATATCTAACATGTCTTTGATTATATTTTGGAAACATTCTAGCTTATGTATGAGCTGTACTGCATATAGTATTACATGAATATGCGTATGTTTGCACGAGTATTTCCTGGCGTGCCATGGTGCGTGCGTGCGTGCGTGCGTGCGTGCGTGCGTGCGTGCGTGAACGCCCATAAATAATATGCGTGATGCATATTAAAGGTTTCTGTTCAATCAACACTGGACATGCATCACGGATGTTTTAGAAATTGTTACCGAAACATTCTGATCATTATTTCGCACTCCAACTACATGAAAAACTTTCAGAAACATTGCTCAGGAAACCTTATTTCAGAATGTGTCTGAAAGATTTCAGCATACACAAGATAATATGCTGGGAGAATTTTGTAGAAGGTCGACGACTATAGGCGAATTAGGCGGCTGCGCTGATTTGTCGTGCAGGTGATGACATCATCAATATTTGAATTAGTCCACGCCTTGTTTTTTCCCGCCAAAAATAAACTAATTTTATTGGTCGAGAGAAAATTCTGCCTCGACCAATCAAATTCGAGTATTTTGTGCGGGAAAAAATGGGGTGTGGCCTAATTCAAATATTGATGACGCCATCACACTCTCGACTAATCGACGAACAGCCGCTATCTGCTCTGTTTTTGGTGATGTAGAGGCGTAGGTATGTGCCAATGATTGGCAGGTGTAATGGGACGCGAAGGCGTTAGGTGTCATGTTAAGATCACATGACGCCAATCAGTATGGGCGCTTATCTCGTCGCTCTAGCTGTCATGTTTTAGGTCTAATGACTGGTTAGGTCACATCACAACCCCTATGCTCATTGTAAGGCCCTAATGACTCCGTGAAGAAAGGGTGTGACGTAGAGTCTCCTAGCATGTGTCCATATAATCGATCCCGGTCGTGGTATGTGACGCCAGCTACGTTCTTTGGCGGACCTAATGACCCATGAAACAAAGTAGCATGGCCTAAGGTCTGGAGGCGTGGTCAAACCTGCATCCAAACATCGCACTCGGCCAGAGCGGCCATATCGTCGTCCTAGTTTAGGTCAACTTATGAGATGCCAACCGTCACGTTGTAGGTGGGATAACCTGTGAAAAGCGGCGCGCCCTATGTTCTGGGCTGTAGTCAGCTAACGCTACGGCTGTAGGCCAATGAGCACGGTTGCTTATCTCATCTCCAAAGCTTCAGTACAATGTGTTCAGTCATGTTCACCGGTGCCCATTGTAGGCCTAATGATCCATAAAAAAGGGGCGTGACTTAAAGTCTAGGCGTGGTCAGGTCACGGGCCACCTGTAAGCCAATACGCATGGCTGCTTGTCTTGTTGCCCTATCATCAGTCCAGCATCATCAACCATCTTCCCAAGTGCCCGTTGTAGGTACAATCACACATGAAAAGAGGAAGCGGAATTCAGGGCAGGGAAGAAATGTAAAGACGCGGCAAAGAGAAAAGTCAAGCGGCGAGATTTTAGACCGGCCGTCAATAACAGCGGTTACCACCAGTTCAGAACGTGTCTCGCAAGAGGGGCTGGGGCCTTGTTTCGGCTGCAGTGGTGATCATTGTAGGGCTGAGTGTCCGAGACAACAAGCTCGTACAAGCAGCATGGGAGCTATGGACACCGGAACAGGACAAAAGATAAGTACAAAATACAAAGATTCTCTTTTTCAATCGTCGAATTACGGCCCCGTATTTTCAAAGGGCGATTCTATAAATAATTCGGCGTTTGATCTAAATTTTGACCACTTGTCTTCAACTGACCTTTTCCCAATTGAACGTGGTCAAGTACGCGGTAATGCGCTACACGTGTTAGGAAATAAACATGACATCATCTTTAAAGGTAGATTAGCAGTAAACATCTCGTTTTGGAAAGCCATTACGGATTCCGAAGTAATTTTGAATATCGTAGCCCAAGGTTATAGATTGCCGTTCATTTCAATTCCGGAATCGAGATTAATAAAAAATAATAAATCTGCTCTTAATCATCAGGATTTCGTCGAATCATCAATATTAGACTTGCTCAAGATAGGCAGTATTACCGAGTGCGCATGTGACCCATGTGTCGTCAATCCTTTAACCGTGTCTGTTAGTTCAGAAGAAAAGAAAAGATTAATTCTCGATTTGAGATATGTTAATTTGTTTATTTTTAAACAGAAATGTAAATTCGAAGATTTGTCTACTGTAGCCGATATTTTGAGGCCGAATGAGTTCATGTTTAAATTCGATTTGAAGAGCGGTTACCATCACGCAGAAATTCACGATGATTACCATAAATTCCTAGGATTTAGTTGGGGAATTTGAGAATGGTAGCAAACGTTATTTTGTGTTTGGTGTTTTACCGTTTGGGCTGACTTCGGCGCCTTATGTTTTTACTAAACTTTTGAAACCTTGGGTGGCGAAGTGGCGTAGCGAAGGGAAAAGAGTTGTTTTATTTATTGAAGACGGTTTATGTTTGTCTGATGATTTTGAGTTGACGTTCAATCTGGTACTGCTGTCAAGTTAGACCTAATCAATGCAGGGTTTGTTCCAAATGATGCGAAGAGTGAGTGGTACCCTGTTCAAACCACAGTATGGTTAGGGATTGTCATTGATACAGTTATGCATAGCAGATATCGCCAAAGAAAATACATGTGTCAAGGTAAAAGCGATAGCTTCTGTAGCTGGTCAAATTATTGCAATGTCATTAGCTTTAGGTCCTGTTTGCAGACTAATGACAAGAGCATTATAAAAATGCATAGAATCACGCAAGTCATGGTGGTCGTTTGGTTTCATAAACGAAAATGTATTCGGAGAGCTTATGTTTTGGCATAACAACTTAGACAGACTAAATGGCAAATCCGTCATAGCTAATCAGCAATTTCGCAAGATTGTCTACTCTGACGCGTCTGATACAGGATTTCGGTGAGTTTATTGTACCAAATCCTTTGATGGTCTCCAGAGCAAATTGGAACGAAGCTGAAAAAAGCAAAAGCAGCACTTGGCGAGAATTGAAATCTGTCTCTATGGTTCTTTTAGCTTTCTCCCTAATTTAAATAAGAGTTGTCTCAAATGGTTTTTAGATAATCAAAACGTTATCAGAATAGTAGAAGCCGGCAGTAGCAAAGCTGATCTTCAAGAATTGGCTTTTGAAATTTATGCCATTTGCAGTTCAAGGGATATAACTCTTTGTACGGAGTGGGTCTCGAGAGAAGAGAATAATCAAGCAGACATATTGAGTTGTGACATTGATTTAGATGACTGGGAATTAAAACATGACACTTTCAAATATTTTGATTATTTATGGGGTTTGCCACCTGGTACAATACTAAATTGCAACGCTTTAATAGCCCAAGTAGAGTGCCTGGTTCAGAGGCGGTGGACGCATTTACCCAATCGTGGGTAGGCGAAAACAATTGGCTATTACCACCTCCTCATTTGACTGCCAAATGCATTAACAAAATCATCATGGAAGGTTCTTATGCCACCATCATTATCCCTCTATGGGGTTCGGCTCTTTTCTGGCCATTATTATGTAGTGACGGGATACACTTTAATCATTACGTCATTGATTGGCGTGAGATAAGTCCGTCCAAGCATGTCTTTTTGAAGGGAAGGACACATAATACATTGTTTGGTGTTAAGGATTTACCGTTTAGAATGCTAGCATTGAGATGCTGCGGTAAGCTTCATACTCAAACTAATAGAACCAGAAAATATTTTTGTTCCGGAGCTATATTTTGTGATCAGCACCCTTAATGAGGTGCCTAGTAAGAGGATTTCACTGTGTTTTGCTCTAGTGACTACCCAGTTAAAATGGATGTCCATAGTAGCATTTTCTCTGATAATTCTAGTGACCTTTAATCAAAGCAAAGGTCCATAGTAGTTGTTTTGTTTACAACTCTAGTCGCAAGGTTTTTATTTAATTTGGTACATAGTTGTTCTCGATTTAACGATGAGTGCATTGGAGGGTTGTATTTATTTGAACATATAAATATCTATTGATATTACATTCTATTAATTTTGATATGTTTGCTTATTGCAGAAATCATAAACCCCAAATTCGGGATTTGGTCCGAAGTTGCTGACGTTTCGGATCCAGATTTGCGAGCCTTGTCACTTGACGGTTCGTCATGATTTGTGGTTCATCATGATTTGGACAAGATCCCAGCATCACCGTTAGGAGTTTCTTTATACGCTACGGAGTTGATCAACAAGTGTTTTCAATAACTCTATGTACAGTGTTAAATGGGGACATGATATGGCAGGTTTAAACAACCCTCTGGAACATCCATTTGTAAAGACTGTTTTAGATTCAGGACGCAGGTCGCTGAGCAAATGCAGAAACCCTAAAGAACCTGTAAAACCTTCGCATATTGTGGATATATGTACTATGTTCAAATCACCAGGCTGTCTTACAATCATCAGAGACTTTACTCTTTGTGTGTTGGCGTTTTCCGGATTTTTTACGATATGACGAGTTAGTGCATATTAAAGTTGGTCATGTTAAGATTGACGATTCGCATATGGAGATATTTATTGCTGAAAGTAAAACGGACCAGCTTAGTCAGTGCCATAGTGTATTTATTGCTAAAACAGGATCAGTCTCTTGCCCTTTGTTTTGGGTTTGAAAATATATTCAATTTGGAAATATTGACTTAAAAGAAAACGTATTTTTTCAAGCAGGTCCAATGCTTCAAAGGCGGTAAACGCTTAGTCCGTAAGGATAACGCATTGAGTTATACTAGAACCCGAGAGATTGTTCTAAAGTTAGTAGAAACTAATTTTAAATGTTTTGGTCTCCATTCCTTCCGTTCCGGTGGTGCCTCTGCTGCTAGTAATGCAGGAATTTCTCATCATGCTATCAAATTACATGGCAGATGGAAGTAAGATTTGGCTAAAGATTTATATGTTAAAGATTCTTTGGAGAACAGACTTTTAATTTCTCAAAATTTGGGGATCTAAAGGCCAAATGTTCACTGTAGTCACTCATTCTCCATCTTTATCAATTCTACGTGGATAAATACAAGTACGGCTTAAGTGGCAGTGCTAACCTATAATAGGGTATTTCCTTGTTTATGTTCGAGTGGGGGTGGGGGTTGGCTAAAAATGTGTTTTCTAGCGACACGCAGTGAAATGTGAAAACAATGTTTACCTTGCACGGTGGACATAAGTATGACAAGGTTTTTGTTAGCCTAGCTGGCGTAATCTGATTGGTTAATCAGAGAGAGCTAATTGCGCTCTCTTGGAATGTTTGTCATTCTACATGCTAGTAGGCGTACTGTATAGTCCCAGTAAAATTCATTTTCAAAATATTAACACATATTTTGATTCTCTTGTTTTCCTTAAATAACTCGAGTTCGTTTTCGTCCTGCAGATTTGTAGCTATAACCCTCTCAGCCAGGCCTTTCCATTTCCAACTAATTGCGTCCCGCTCCACGGGCACGCTTCTTTTTATTGCTGTCTAGAATTGCCTATATGCACGGCCATTTCGCGCATGGGATTGCGGGGCTGTGTCTCGCGAGATCTCCATCGATACGAGAGCTAGAGAATAATTCTCGGCGCGAAGACACAGCTCTATTTTTAGATTGCTGGATATCTCATAATTATTATCTTCATGCGCGTGATTCATGGCGAGTTCTCTTATTTGTTCTGGTCCGACTGTGATAGAGTTTTCGCGGAGATGACCGCTTAATTATTTTAATAAACAGCCAACGGAACTCCAAATAACTACTCTAAATAAGTACTCTTCTTTTGCTGGAGGACTGCGTACAAAACATGTTTATCATTCCTTTTGCAGATGAAAGTACTCAAGTACACACCTACGCGCGGTGTCTCTTATATGTCCACTTTAGCACTCTATCAAACTGACCACAAATGGCTTCTTGCGGTGATCATCCTACTCGCCGGAGAACTTGTTTAGAAAGTTTACCACTGGAATGACTGGTTGGATAACCGATCCTATAATTCTAGTAGTAAATTGCAAAAGAAAAACCACAATGGTCTCATGGACGGCAATTAGACATAGGACATTTTCTATGATAATGGATTTTTCTGATCTGTTTCTGCAGTATATGACGTCCTAATTATTTAGGTCAGATGTAGCTGGACGTCACAATCAAAATGTGTAATGAATGGCGTATCTAGCTCCGCCAGGAACATTGAATAGCCAGTCAAGTATGCGAATTGCACGTCTTTACTATTTAATCAACATGCTGTTTAATATTTTGAAACTAATTTGACTAGACGCTGTTCGAATTGTATGTCTTTGCTATTTATTCAACAGTCATTTTCTATGATAATGGCTGGATTCGATCTGCACCTGAAGGATATGACGTCATAATCAATTACGTCATATACAGGCTGACGTCACAATCCAAAATGTGTAAATGAATGGCGCATCTATCTCAGTCATGAACATTGAATAGTCCGACAAGCGTACGGATTGTATGTCTTTACTGTTTAATCAACATCGTGTAAAATATTTTGAAACTAATTTGACCTGGCGTTGTTGAGGCCAGAGGCCGCAAACATTTAAAAGCACCCCGTAAAATTAGTTTAAAAATAGTCATCAGCTTACCTGTATAGTTACCTTGAAATTGGAAGTCTGGGAATTCATTATTCAGCGTGTATATATATACATCGATTCCAACACGCAAAAAGGGGTGGAGCTTAGCTAGAAATAGGCATGGCATACCTAGAAATGGATCTCTCTATTGAAATTGTCATGAGCAAATTGAGCATTACATGGCTAATACCACTTGGTAATGCGTGGCCCACACAATATGGACCACTTGTATTAAGAGACCACCCATATTTATAGGTCACATATTTTAACAAGGCCAACCACAGATTGTTGCCCTGAATACAATATACTCGTCCTCTGACGGAGGGAGGATAATTAATACCACTTGCTAATGGGCATTTTCATGTTGAGTGTCCATCATATTACGTCACATAATGTCATAATCAACGACGTGACGTATAGGATGACTGACTCGATTTAGTCCGTTTTAAATGCTTAATAGTCCGACACGTTGTACGAATTGTATGTCTTTGCTATTTACAAAACATGCTGTTGAATATTTTGAAACTAATTTGACTGGACGATGTTACTGCCACAAGCAGTAACAGCACCCAGTCATATTGGTTTCAAAATAGTCAACACCTTACCTGTATAGTTTTCTGGAAATTGATAGTCAAGAAGCTCAGAGATCCATCGATACCAACACGAGCGCGGTATTAATGTATTAATAAACCATCCGGATTCAGTGACCGATTGACTAACGTTTGGCCGATGGAAGTCATTTCAAGCAACCGCCACCAAGATGTGACTTACTTGGGCACAGTTGTGGGTTTTTCTAACAAAATCCTTTAGAATGTTTAACACCGAAATTTCAATATCTCAGATAAAGACATCTATACGAATATCTTTTTAAATACTTTGCCTGATAGCCCACCCACCCTACCCACCTACTTGTTGCTATCATAGACCTGTATTAAGTATTGCAACGACAACGACTATCCATATAAGCCTATCATATTCTCTTATTGTATTTTAACCCTTTCATGAAGAGGCCGCCAAAGCCGGCATCTACAGTGATCTTGGGGATGTTAATTTGCAGGTCAAGAGAAGATAGTTTTTTAACATTCACCACTGAAATGACTGACTCGATAATTGAGCCAGTCATTCCAATAGCAAAAACAGTCGTCTATTGGCCTGCAAATAGGCACTCAATAAGGACATATTTTTTATATTCTTGACTCAATTTAGGTAATACAGGGTTAATAAATTATGAGGACGACGGTGATGTACCGTATCTGTTTAACCTTTCCCGTATTGTATTATAGTATGATTCACATTCGTTGCATTCGAGATAGGGTAAAAATTACAGACTTGTTACAGACAGTCTTGAGGCGTACTATGTGTGTGGTAAATTTCAAAAGAAAAACATGCATATAATATTGCAGAGGACGAAAAAGTAGACAGAGTTCGCTAACAATAATGGATCCATCTAAAAAATAACGGCTTGGCTTCTTCGAAACTACACCTCTAATGTAACGACCGCTCATCTTCTTACGTTATCACAACGACTAGACTGTTACACAGACTCAACTTCGGATACCAGACAGATCGGGACCCAGTCTATCTCCGTAGAGGACTGTAAAAGCAACACTGTGGATCGTGTTGATTGTGCGATCGTCTTAACTTCAGATATTAAAATCGATTCGATCCATCCAGTGGTTCGTGCGATGTCAGCGTCTACGCAACGTCACCAAATTCTTGACCTCATTTAATTTGTGCGCGACAGATTTGAATTTTACGACGAATTCAGAGGGACTATTTTTCCGTTAAGTACATGTCATATAGACTACTATAAGCTTTATATGATCTCGTTTTACGGGAATTAATATTATCTGCTACAAAGAGAGTAGCACTCGTGCCCTTTTAAGTTTCAATTCTCTCTACCACCATATTCTGGTGGAAATCACTACGTCAATGGCTACTCAATAGGCCCCTACATACGAGATACAGAGATATTATTAGCTCCGTGTACTGGTAGAGCCTGACATATCAGGCTAATACCCTAAAATTTGCACATATGGTCAACAAGATCGTCACCAGTATTGTCTATGATAATGGCTGGATTCGCTCAGTCACTCAAATATATGACGTCATAATAAAGTACGCCATATGCAGGCTGACGCCACAATCAAAATGTGTACTGAAAGATGCATCAAGCTCCATCATGACCATTGAATATTCCGCCAAGTGTACGAATGCTATGCCTTTACTATTTAATCAACATCGTGTTGAATACTTTGAAACTAATTTGGCCTGGCATGTTGTGGCCACAGGCAGCAAACGTTTTAAAGCACCCGGCCAAATTGGTTTTAAAAGATTCAACAGCTTACCTGTATAGTTATATTGAAATTGCGGATTCTTGGAATGCATTATTCAGCGTATATAAAACGATATCAACACGCAAAAAGGGGTGGAGCTTAGCTAGAAATAGGCGTGGCATACCTAGAAATGGATCCCTCTATTGAAATTGGCATGAGCAAATTGAACATCACAGGGCTAATACCACTTGTTAATGCGTGGTCCACACAATATGGACCACTTGTATTAAGAGAGCACCCGTATTTATAGGTCACATATTTTAACAAGGCCAATCATAGATTGTAGACCCTTGGCATCCCGAACGCACATAGACCCGAATACAATACACTCATCCTTTGACGGAGCGAGGGTAATTAATACCACTTGGTAATCGTCCTTTTCAGGTTGTCTATCCACCATATTACGTCATATGACGTCGTAATTAATTAAGTGATGCGTAGGATAACGTCATAATAATGACGTCATGACTGACTCGATTTAGTCCATCTTAAATGCTTAATAATCTGACACGTTGTACGAATTGCATGTTTTTGTTATTTAATAAAAATGCTGTTGAATATTTTGAGAGTAATTTGACCGGGAGCTGTTGCTGCCATGGGCAACAACAGGACCCAGTCAATTTAGTGTCAAAATATTCCACGGCTTACCTGTATAGTTTTCTTGAAATGTATCGTCTAGAAGTTCAGAAATCCATCGATCCCAACTCGAGAGTGGAATGGGTGGAGTTTAGCTAGAGATGGGCGGGCATAGCTAAACTGGAAAGGTTCATTGTATTAATAAACCACCCGTATTCAGTCACAGATTGAGTAACGTTAGACCTATACCAGTCGTTTCACGCAACCGCCACCAAGATGTGACTTACTCGGGCACAATTGTGTGTTTTTCTAACAAAATCCTTTAGAATGTTTAACAACTATACGAATATTTTGTTAATACTTCGACTGGTAGCCCACCCCACCCCACCCCACCCACCTACTTGTTGCTATCATAGCCATGTATTAAGTATTGCAACGACAACGACTGCGCATGTAGGCCTATCATCTTCTCTTATTGTATTTTAACCCTTTCATGAGGAGGCCCTCATAACCGGACTCTACAGTGATCTTGAGGAATGTCAATTTGCAGGTCACGAGAAGTAGTTTTTGAAAATTCACCACTGGAATGAATAGCTCGATAACTGAGCCAGTCATTCCAATGGCAAATCTTCAGAAACAGTCGCAAATAGGCATTCAAGAAGCAAATATTTTCATATTCTTGACCCAATTTAGGTATTATAGGGTTAATAAATTATAAGGACGACGATGACGAGTATACCATGTACCATATCTATCTAACCGTTCCGGTATTGGATTATAGTATCAGACACTAGGCTGAACATGCAGATTCACATTTGTTACATTCGAGATAGGGCAAAAATTACAGACGTAACATGGCGGACGTCTTCTACGAGCGGCGTACTATGCGTGTGGTAAATTTCAAAAGAAAAACATGTATAATATTATTGTAGAGTGCGAAAAAGTAGATACAATTCACTAAAAATAATGGATGTGTGATTATCAGTAGTATCCTCTTGCCTTTTTTGGTCCATTAGTGTTAGGCCAATGCAATTATGCAGCGGCCTTGATAGACTACCAATGTTCCAAATTTCCAGTCAAAACGGCTGTCAATATTATTGTAGCAGATTGTTGAATACAGAAATCTCCCGATAATGTAGGTCTATGCTTGTGCTAAGTCAAGAAGGTATTCAGTAAATTTTGCCACAGAATTTCAACCAAATAGTTAGATAGGTATATGAATATGCTAGTGAAGCAATGGATTGAGGTAAAAAATTTCTGCCATGAAGTAATTTCGTAGTACAGTTGTCTGTAGTATATTCAACCCGATAATTTACCCCACATAATGTGGACTTGAGCTTTAATATGCTAGTTATATTTCGAATCTAACAAATTCTAGATGAAGTAATTTTAACACTCAAAATTTAGCTTAAATGGTGGTGTATTCGTGGTTTTCGGTCCCCTACTTTCCATAAGATGGTCGGTTCCAGAACGTCGCTCACATAGACGTATAGGAGTTTGAATATGCTAGTTACACTGGGAATTTAAAAGAATTCGAACTTGAAGTATTTACGTAGTATGCGATTTCATCGCATAAATTTGTTCCAATGTTGGAAGATCTGCGGTTTTCAATACCCTACCGTCTGCAATATGTGTGGCTACATATTGTTACCCATATGGTTAGATAGGGATATGAAGACGCAAATGAATCTTGAGATTTCTACCACGTAGTAATTTCGTAATACGCAATTTAGTAGCCACAGACAATTGTCAAATGACAACAATTTACTATATTCAGTATTAGAATCTCAGTTCTCGGTTTGTAATCATTTGTTTACATGTATATAACTGAATATGTACTACTGCTTTTGCACGATTCTACCATCAAGTAATTTGGTAATATGTAGTTACATATTCGCCATATGGCCCCATTGTAATATGGCTGGTTCTCATTCACCACCTTCAGATAGGTGTCGATATGTCCTGATATATCGCTCATAATGGGTTCACCAGAATATCACCCATATGTTTAGATAGGTATAGGCATAAGCCTACGACGTAGTGAGATTACAAAATTTCGGAACGTAAATAAGCTCAAACGTAGGCTAATTCATGGTTTCCATTGCAATACGTTCACCCGCAGAAGTTCACCCACAAATACTTATAGGAAATATGCTAGTTGTATTCCGAATTTAAAAAAAGTGTACAGGAACGTAATTTCATAGTACACAATTCCATACCAAAAATGGCGCAAATTCTGTCAGATCAACTATTTTCTGTACCACACTGTTTGCAATAGGTTCGACACCAGAGCTTCACCCATATGGTTAGATACGTATATGAATACGCTAATAAAGTATCAAATGTTTAAAAAAAGTTTACTATAAAGCAATTTCGTCATATGCAATTTAGTAGTAGCACACCATTGTTAAATTCCAATAATGTACTATATTCGGTACCAGAATATCTCGACATGCTTTGTAGCCAGTTTTCGAACATATGGCCATGTAGAACTCACTATGTTCTCGTGCTGTGCGAAATATTGTCATAATTCTACCACCAAATATTTATTATAGTAATGTGAAAATATTTCTATATATCCCATATTATTAGCCGAGTGTGCTGGTAGAACCTGCCTTATCAGGCTAATGCCCTAACATTTGTACATATGGTCAACAAGATCGTCATCATTACAATGGTTGAGGCCGATTTTGGTCTTTTTATCGGGCAAAAATATTTGATTTAATAGTTTGTCACTGTTTCCAGTAAAGATATCGTTTAATAGGTGACATAGATACGATAGCTAAATGAAACAGATCACGATGTTGTGGCTGTTTCCCACTGGGTCTTCAGTCAGAATGTTTTCTGCTATATCATTTTCGTTGGAGAAAACTAGGTTCACGGTATTGGTTCTATCCTGGACACTTACCTTTGTTGAAAAGGTTATCTGTCGGTACAGATCGGTGTTCTGTATTGCATCAAAAATATACTTGCTTTGTGCATTTCACTAGCATTGCAGTGTATATTTCACCAATTTATTTCCGGGTAATAAGCTCTTCACGTCTGTATAAGAAGGTATCAAGATTTAGTTTTAAAATATTCTTTACAGTCTTCTTTAATATGTTTGAATGGGTGTCAGGGTCTGTACTGCTTCTTGCGCCGATTTTCTACTGACTGGGTTGCCAGTTCTGCTGATTTCTTTATCTTTACAAGTTGTTGATACCTAATGACCTAAATTTGATCTGTTGCTCTCTGTTGATGCAGTAGTGAAATTTTCTCATCACTGGCTGCTCTTAATTTTGTCTGTTCCTCTCTCTGTTAAGGAGTTTGGCCTGGAGAAAAGGGATGGATGGAAAAATTGATGGAGTGACCAAAAATATAAGGTGCGTTTCCTAGCCCATAGCTAATACTGCCCATATCATTTTGCAAGAAACACTCCTTCTTTTGTGGTATTGTCCGCCTATATTTTTGTCTCGAGTGGCTTGCATGCCTTTATATAACTTCATTTTTTCATGAAACAGTTGAGTTTATTCTCAGAATTATAATAACCTCCGGGCACGCTATTTGCCATTGATGCCTTGCATCAATATGTGTACTTGTACAATTATAGTGGACGGTTTTGAGGAACACGTTGCCAGGTGTTTTTTTTTGGGTTTTTTTTTTATCTATTACGGTTTTTGCATGTGTTTTCGTGTCGGAATGGGCGGGGGGAGGGGGAGCGCATTTTTCTGCAGTTCGATTATTTATTATTTTGTATGCGTCTCATTACATAATATATCTTATCGCGTTAGATGTGACAAAGCAGAGTCCAGTGATAGTTATATTAGTTTATGTTGACTCTCATCTTCGGTACTAAGATAATATGTCTAGTTGAATGTTTATTACATTGTATTCTACGTGGTTAAATACAAGTACGGCTTACGTGGCAGTGTTAACCTTTAATAGGGTGTTTCTTTGTTTATGTTCGAGTAGGGGGTTAAACCATAGATTTCAGACTACTCCCGCTTCTCCGTTTTCGGAAAAATGATATTAGAGGAAGTGCCAAATCGCCAGAGCTAAGATGACAAAACAGCGTTTTAATGCGCTAAGGTAGCGATCTACGCATTTTAAATGGGGATAATAGCGACACCAGTTATCTGGCAGAGTAGAGCGCGTGGCGGGAAGCTGTGAAGATTCGCATGTCTGTGTTGTTAATAGCCAAATGGTCAGCTACGGGGAAAATAACAGCGCCACAAAGCTCTCTTAATGAGACGGCGAATTCATGAACTAGAGGAAGACAACTCGTATGGCAAATTCGCCTTCCAATTGTTGGGAATGCTGACTTTAAATTTCCAGAAAACTATACAGGTAAGCTATAGTATGTTTTGAAACTAATTTGACTGGGTGGTGTTGCTGCAACACCGCCCAGTCAATTTAGTTTCAAAATAGTCAATAATCTGTTTATTAAATAGTTAAGTCATACAATTCGTAAAACAACGCTTAGTCCGTCATCAATTAAGCGTTGATGACGAACTTATCTACGCCATTCATGACGTCATTGGTTATGACATAATCATACACTGCACGTAGGTGATTATAGCGTCATGTGATTGATGGAAAAACTGGAAATGTCCATTGAATGAGCTATCCCTAGCTATGCTCCGCCTATTTCTAGCTAAGCTCCGCCCACACGTTGCCCGTGCTTGGGTCGATCGAACAGTGAATTCTCAGAATGCCAATATCAAGGTAACAAAACAGTTGTTGACATTTTATGGCTGCAACAGTGCAAAGTCAAATTAGTTTCAAAATATTCAACATATGTTTATTAAATAGTAAAGACATACAATTTGTACACTTGACGAACTATTCACAGTTCGTGACGGAGCCAGATACGTCATTCATTACGCAGTTTGATTGTGACGTCAGACGTAATTGATGATGACATCATATACTTGAGTGACAGACCGGATTCATTCATTAAAGTAACAAAGTTGATTTCTAAAACAGTCACTGTTAATGAACCGCTACCGTGCACTGGAGAATATATCTTCGAGATATTGCCCCTGTACCATTGCAAGAACTATACTGTTTACTATTTTAACGTTAATTTGACTGGAACATATGCTAACCCAATGGAACTTTCAAATTTATCCATTCATCATATGACGTCATAATTAACTACGTGAATGTAGAATGACTTCATAACCAATGATGTCATGAATGAGGTAGATAAGTTCGTCACAAACGCTTAATTGTTGACGGACTAAGGTGTGCGAATGTATGTCTTTATTATTTAATAAAGATGCTGTTGAATGTTGTGAAACACATTTGACTGCCATAGACAGCAACAGCACACACTCGAATTAGTTTCTAAATATTCAACAGCTTACCTTTATATTTTCGGGAAATTGATAGCCACGCTGTTCAGGGATCGACCCATCCCAACACGGCGATGTGTGACTGGAGCGTAGATAAATTTTGACGGGCATGGCTAAAACTGTATACCTCCATTTTGCATATGTTTCCGTTTATTTATTGAGGTTGGATAACCTTAATGTATTTCTGACTGACCTGAATGGAAGCGTCTGAGTCGGTGTAGATCCTTCTTGCCAGGCCATTGTTTGTAGAGGAAATTCTTTTAACAAGATCAAAATCAGCATCACTACCGAATGCCAGACAGAAGATGGCTGCTTTCCCCTTGAAATAATCCTTGTTTGATTGGATCACGTTTGCTAACAGTCTATCACCGTTCCTTTCGCCTGCGGTGGGATTTCCATCAGTGAGGAAGAAGATCATTGGCACCTTGCGTGTCTTTGTGAAAGGACTAAATGATAACGTACTCAGCAGGGCCTCGTTTATATTCGTAGCTGAAATTATAAATCATTGGGGTTGTTATCAAATTTATTTAGCAATGAAGACGATATGTAATATTATTAATTGAATTATTCAACAGGTCTGGAATCCACGCTGAATCCGGATTTTCCCTGAACCTGAACAGAAACGCACACTCTCAATGGAAACGATGTTAAAATTGTATCGGTTATTGTTTTTTCTCATATCGCTTGGACAAATAATAATTTAAAATCTATAAATGAGACTGTCATCTATATTCATCATGCTACTTATAACCAGGCAGCTTTCCAGCGTACACATCTATAATCTGACGTCATATGAGGTCATAATCAGCTAAGCGCCGGCCATGATGCCGTCATAATCAGTACGTCATGAATGATTCTATTTGGCCCGTCTTTAACTCTTAATAGTCCGACACGCGGTACGAATTGTATGTCTCTACTATTTAATAAACATGCTGTTGAATATTTAGAAACTAATTTGACTGGACGCTGTTGCTGCCATAGGCAGCACCAACGCCCAGTGAAATTAGTTTCAAAATAATTAACAGCTTACCTTGTATAGTTTTCTGGAAAATTGATAGGCAGGGAGTTCATGATTTTAAAAGAAAAGGTTAAATTAAATCTATCTGGGCCAAAACCCATCATCGTATCAGATCGGATGGCCGCTAGAGAGAGTCTAGTTTGCACTTACATGATCGGGTGATCAGACTCCATACGTGCCACCTCGCCTCCTTGAGTTGTGTATCGCCTACAGGGATCATTTTATCCCTCCACCTCGACACACGAGAACTGAACTTCACGATATTAAAATCATCTTCAGGGTTCAAGTCCTGCAACATACATTCAGCACTGAATCAGTTATCATTATTTCATACCTTGGTGTTAAGGTGAAAAGGATAATGTCTATGTTGCAAAATTCTCTGTTTAATTAATAATTTGATTTCTGGCCGGTTGTCCACATGTTTCCCTGCTGACATTGATTTTGGGATTCCAATGTGACTCGCCGTCACAAGTATCCCACTGCAGTATGCCTACATGATCCACGTTCATACATTGTCTTACAAAGCCGGTGCTTCCAATATACCCAAAATACCACTAGAGCTGGTGGTATTGCAGAAATTCATACCGGTCCGATATGGATTTTCATACCGTTATAACATATACGTATATTGCTTGACGGTGGGGAGCGGGTGGGGAGGTGGTAGTGGGCAGGGTGGGATGGAGTTGGGTGTGTGTGGCTGACATGAAAACATATGTTCTGATCTACTGACAGTCGCCCGGTGGTCTAGTGAGAGCAGGTCGATTGATCTATTTCACTCTGTCTGTACACCCAATATTTTGAAATTAATGTGAATGCAATCTGATGCTGTTGTATCTATTACCGTAAACCAGCCAAATTAGTTTCGAAATATTTAACATACTCGTTAATATATCTAAAAGTGTAAATGCTTAATCTTCGCCGAGATTACCATATGATATCGGTATAGTGTCCAGCCCTACATACTGTACCACTAAGCCAGGGTTTAGTCGACGCACCGTCTGTTTTCAAGCTGTGGATTTAAGACTGCGACTCACGTTTTCTCCTTCGATCAATACTCACCATTCTATTACTTCTGATACAAGCTATCTTGGATAGCTGGCCCTAGGACCATAGACTTAGTAAGCTTTACCGGCTCCTGGAACCGGGTACCCGGCTCACAACTGCCGAGTACCCGTTTGCCATGAAGCTCATTCTTGTTTGCATAGCAACAAGAGCTACCTGCTTTTTTGCAGTTGGAAGTCTTAGCTTTCTTAAAGTTTTCTAAGTCTTTTTCTGTGATTGTGATAGCTTTGTGTTAGCTCTCTAACGATTATTTGGATTACCATGGATGGAGCCGATGATATCTAGGTTGTATATTTCCATGTTATTCCATAGTTAAAAGATTTGGTCTTCAAAATTTCGTCTGTGTCGCATGTTCCAATTTCTGACCCCGAATCTGGGACGTGTGTTAACAACGAAATATGCCAGATTGGTCGCCTTCCTTAAACCCCAACAGGCGATCGGCAGATATGAAATAAGGTGTTGGCTATACGGTGTTTTTTTACACGAAAATCGGCTGGCGTCGTTTCGCCGAATGATCCGAGCAGGTGACGTCACACCGCGCTGTCCCGGATTTTTATATCAAGAAAATGTTTCATTAATTCGCGCATCTGATTCTGGGTGCTGCGTACTGTTTTGGTACCAGAAAAACTTTGGAATTTTCAAGTTTTGCGTGTTATAACGATCTGTTTGCAATGATCGGTGCTTTCAAAATTCTTGATTTAGATGTGTGGTCTGCGGTTTTACCGTGTTCTACAGCAGTTTGTTTACATTTTGTTGTTTCTTCACATATCGTTTTGGCCTTCGTTAGGAGTATAATTTATATTGATTAGTAGATATACCCCGAATGCTATGCGATATGGTTCCTGGTTCCGTTTATACATCCTTCAGGATCAGTATATGGGTGTATCTTGCCCGCCTCGTTCTTGTCGTCATAATCAATGCGATCTTTGCTGTAACGTGGCGGGGTGGGGTGCTGGTGGGTTAACATTAATTTATGGTCAAATTATTTGAAAATTATTTATCTGCCTTCCATTCCTGTTTCGTTCCGCTTGCTTATTGTAGGTATGTGCTTATTTATAGGCCAAGCCAGCCCCGCCATCATGTGACGAGTGCCACAAGTTCGTGAGGGTTCTGTTCAAGGACCATGTCTGCTTTAGATGTACCAATTGTAATCTTGATAATAGGTGTAGCATTTGTGCAGTGTGGTCGTCCGATATGATGGTCAAGTTCCTTGCCCAGAAGGACTTGGCAGGGACTGACGCGGGGTTAGGCGGTCTGAAAGTAAATCGTTGAGCGTCCGTTTTGGCCCCTGTGGGTGCTCCACGTCTGCAACCAGAGGTTGTGGAGATGGCACCTCCGGCGTGGTTTGGACCTGCTATGCAAGGCTTCTTGCATAGCGTTCATCCTACGCTGGTGTCGTCCCTGCTACCAAAAGTTGCAGGGCAGTTTCTCCCCGTGCTTGATACAGACCCTGTCCTTGGACAGGGTTCTGGACTGGCCACTGAGGGAGCTGTCTCGTACGGCTCCCTGGCAGTCCCATCGGGCTCCGGCCTGATGGGTTCAGTCTCTCAGCGGCCACCTTCGGGTGGTCCAGTAGCGGTGGCTGGTCCGTCAGGCATGGGAGCTGTCCGCCAGGATGGCTCCAGTGCTTCTTCATCTGGTGACGACTCTTCGGAGTCTGAAGACGAGGAGGCCGAGGAGGAGAGATTGCTGCGGCCTGAGATGGCGCGGGTGGAGAGCATGAAGGTCGATTCCATCCTGAATGGAACCGCCCTCCATCTATCTGGCTTGGCGCAAGCCAAGGCAGCGGCTCCACCCATGGTTGAGGCCACTCCGGTACCGGGCACCGGTCCCATGCTGGTTGGTTTGCCGCCAACCAACACGGTGAAGGATGTGGCTGGTCAGGTGTGGTACTCACCTATCTCACCTGGTCCAGCGGTCAGGCATTACGGGTCCACACGGTTTTCCGTGCAGGCCTACTCCATGGACTGGTGTTTTCCAAGGGGTGGTGGCAGAACCGTACGGTACTAGAGTTGCTGGCGTATCAGCAACGGCTCCTAGCTGGGAGGCCATTGCTGGTAAAGCCGTGAGCACATCAACGGGTGACGTGTTCACGGGAGTGTCCTCTTGGGAGACAGTCTGGTAGGAGGCTCTGGCTTGGCTAGCCAGGGTGGGCCCGTGTGCGGTTTCGAGCACGACCGAAGAAGATGCACCCCGTCCATCGGTTGCATCGATTAGGACGGGGATCTTGCCCACAGCCCGGATCCAGTCTATTGGACTGGATCCAGGTTTTATGGAGTTGATGGATGCTATTTATAGCAAGCAGCTCCTGACCAAGGGCCAGCTACCTGCGGCCTCCAGGGAGGTGCAGGCGAGGTGTCGTATTCCACGGTGTGAATATGACAAATATGGTGTTGTTTCAGAGTGCTGGAGTGAGTGGCACCGCCCCGGCACGGGTGGATAAATCCCAGGTGCACCATGATGAAGTCCTGTCTCTATGCGATGAGGGGGTGAGGGCAGCAATGAGTGTTGTCAATCATTCTTATCGCCTTCTTCAGTCGGTGTGGGCTGAAGCGGGAGCAGGCCACCCTGTGCCACCTGTGGTGCTATCGTGCGTGAATGACGGCCTGGTGCTGTCCATGGACGCATTGGCAAGGGTGCAGGCATGAGTGAGAAAGTCTAGGAGGCAGATGGTCCTTGACCATATGCGTCCGGCTACCGCCGATGGGGAGCGTCTTCTTGGGACACCCCTTACTGGCCCTAGAATCATTGGTGCCCAAGCGTGGGCCATCTTAGAAGACACTGCCAACATCGCGCAGAATCGGGTAGTGGTGAATCTGCAGCTGGAACTGGTGCGACAGGTGCATGCACTAGGGGCTGTGGCCAAGCCGCTAACCGGGCAACCTTCTAAGAAGCATAAAAGTAAGGCGAAAGCCAAGCCTAGTGCTGCTTCTGCTTCTACTGGGTCTTCTCAGCCACCTCCGGCAAAGATGGCCAAGAAGGTTGTGAAGGCTCCTACCCACCCCGATGTTGCCACTGATCGCCTGAGAGGCGGGAAGGGCAAGGGAAGGGGAAGTCCTCGAAGGGCGGAAAGAAGGGAGCGGATCGTACCTGAGGGTACGAGGGCTCCCTTCGTATCTGCCTGGACCGCACCTGTGCGACAGGAGCAGTGGTGCCAGTTAGACTGGACAAGCCAAGACCAAAATGGTTCTCACTCTATCTTGTCAAGAGAGGGGGGAGCGGATCGCGAGCCAGACACCCGCATTAGGCATCAATGCGTCTATAGTGGGTGGAAGGCTCATGCGCTTCGTCGAGGCTTGGCGAGGTGTGACGTCAGACTGTCTGGTCCTAGGATGATTATCCCAGTGGTACATGCCGGAGTGGTGGGATTTTCCACCACAAAATCTGTCTTTGGCACCAGTCTGGTCTCCCGTTCCAAAGGAGCCAGACAACTTAGAAGCCATTCAAAATGAAGTGTCAGGTTTGCTTCTGAATGGAGCTATAAAACCAGCAAACCAGAACATTTCAGGCTTCTATTCAAACATGTTCCTTGTTCCCAAGAGCACAGGGGGTGGAGACCCGTTCTCAATCTGAGGCCGGTAATGGCAGGATTCAGAAAGGGAATGTGGTGTGTATCGATCGATCTGAAAGATGCATGTTTCCACATTCCAATAAAGGAGAGTTGTCACAGGTTTCTGAAATTTGCATTTCAGAATCACGTGTGGGAGTTTGTAGTCCTCCCATTGGCCTGTCGACAGCTCCACAGGTTTTCACCAGAGTGGTCCTTGCAGTGACAGCGTTTCTCAGAAGAGAAAGCGTGGCGCTTCACACCTATATAGACGACTGGCTTATCAAGGCAGACACGCCAGCCAGGTTAGAGGTGGATACTGCTCTGACTCTGACGTTGCTTTCAGATCTAGGCTGGATAGTCAACAAGGAGAAATCCGAGTTGACACCCACTCAACAGTTCGTTTATTTAGGGATGCGATTCGATCTCGAGGAGAGCAGGGTTTACCCATCAAAGCCCAGAGTGGTGTCTCTGTTAGCCATCCTCAACAGTTTTCGATTGGGAAACCACATTCAGGCGAGGCGGTTTCTTCAGATGCTGGCATGATGGTCTCCATGGAGCAGGTAATCACGTACGCTGCTCTGATGCGAAGACGTATCCAGTTGTATCTGATGTCTATGTGGAAACAGAGAACAGAAGCCTTGTCAAAACTGGTGCCAGTTTTGGAGCCATTAATGTCGCATCTTGTATGGTGGAAAAAGCGTCAGAATCTCCTAGTAGGAGTTTCACTGCACCTACCCAACCCACAGCTGTCCGTGTACACGGATGCATCGCTGGAGGATGTGAGGGGGGGGGGTGCCTGCCTGGGAGAACACCAGGTCTCGGGCACATGGACTCTCCAAGAGAGCCAGCTGCATATCAATCTGTTGGAAATGATGGCAGTGGGACTGGCGTTGGAAACGTTTCTTCCAAAAGTCAGGGGCAAGGCGATATTGATACGGTCGGACAACTCGACAGTAGTATCATACATAAATCGCCAAGGTGGGACCAAGTCACCCACACTATGTATGAAAGTGTGGCACTTGATTTAATGGTGCAGGAATTACTCGGTTGTTTTGAAAGCAGCTCACATTCCTGGGCGATTGAACATTCTGGTGGATGCTTTGTTTCGGAGACAGAAGATTCTGCCAACAGAATGGTCTCTCAACCCTCCAGTTCTTCACAGGATCTTCGAGCATTGGGGCAAACGCAACTTGGACTTGTTCGCCACAAAGGAAAATGCTCAAATCATGACTTATGTCTCGCCGATTCCTGATCCAAATGCTGTCGATAGAGACGCTATGGCGATAAGCTGGAGAGAGATGCACGCGTATGCGTATTCACCCACCATTCTTCTGCTGAAGACATTGATGAAGATCAGAGAGGAACCGTGCCTGGTCCTGCTAATAGCGCCACTTTGGCCCAGCAGGTCGTGGTTCACGGATCTTCTAGATCTGCTTGTGGACAATCCAGTGCAGTTACCCGAGATTCCGAACATACTCTCCTCTGCCAGGCCAAGGGACGCTTCCTACACGAGCGTCCCGAAATGTTCAAATTGACTGCGTGGATGTTATCAAACAATGTTCCACGTCAGAAGGTTTTTCTTGACAAGCTGCGAAATTCATTGCAGCTGCGAGAAGGAGGTCAACCTTAAAGTCATATAACAACAAGGTTAACAAATTTGCAGACTGGTGTGAAGGAAAGGGTATTGATACCTTTCAATCTACTATTCAGCAAATAGCAGACTTTCTCTGTGAGCTGTTCTTTTCAGGACTAGTTTCTGTTACAATTGCTGAATACAAGTCAGCTTTGGCATCAGTTATCCATTGTCTAGCCAACATGGATAGTCTAGAGGTGGCCCAGTTAAATGTGATGGTGAAGGGAATGAGCAATCTCCGACCGAGACAACCGGTAGTCATTCCAGCCTGGAGTCTATCTTTAGTACCTAATGTACTGGCCAAGCACCCTTTCGAACCGTTGTGTTTGGCTAGTCTGAAGCATTTGATTCTAAAGGCGGTCTTTCTATTGGCAGCTTCCTCAGCTAGAAGGCGCAGTGAGATCCATGCGCTTTCAACACTGAGGGACCACTTTATTGCCTCCAGAGAGGGTCTGCGTCTACTGCCAAGAGCAGAGTTTATGTCAAAGAATCAATCTTTGAAATATCCCGGCAAACCGATCCTTATACCGAAACTAACTAGGTTTGATCGTGATGTCAGTGTCTGGTGCCCAGTCCGTGCTTTGACTAAGTACAAAAAACGGACAGACTCGTTACGGTCGAATGAGAGACATCTGTGGATTTGCCATAAGAAGCCATATGGCGCCGCATCCATGGATTCTATCTCTCGTTGGGTGGTCGAATGCATTCAGACTACCCATGAGATTGTGACTGGGCACAAGGTGCAATGCGCAAGGGCACACGATGTTAGAGGAATAGCCGCCTCGACCACCCTTTACAATGGTGTTCCGTTGGAGGACATCATGGCTGTTGCACAATGGCACTGTGAGTCCTCTTTCACGGATTACTATATGAGGGATGTGTCAGACTCCGCCAATCCACTCCCTTTAGCTGTTTTGAAACGATAGTTAAACGACCACACTGCTCTTCTCCATCTTTTGACATATGTAAGAAAGAATTAAGAAGCAGACATGGTTAAGCGAGAGGATGTCAACCAGATTGTGTCACTGATGGCCGGACAAGTGATTGGTTGGAGGCTCCACGTCTGGAATCCAAATATCATGAGGTAATTCAAGATTGAGAGTTTTTTGTATTATGTCTATATATCATGTTCATTCATCTTATATATTCATGCTCATTCCCAGGCAGATATATGCACAGAGCAGTTAACCCTCTTAGCATATTTGTGTTTCAGGCGAGATGCATGTTCGCGAGTTCTCTCCCTTTTCTTAGGAGAAAAGGAGGGGGGGGGGCAGTGATGCGAATGTGATTCGGTCATTTATCTTGATGGTAATTTTAGGTCTCCATTTGTCAAGTTTAAGTCTAAGCTCTTTCTCCAAGGGGCAAAAGTAGCTATTGATGGCTTGCCCCTTCCCACCAGGTTACTGTCTAAATCTGGTGTATATCAGAAGTAATAGAATGGTGAGCATTGATCGAAGGAGAATGAAGAAAATTTCAATTTCCCTTTCTCCGTGATCTAACAATACTCACCATTCTATTACCGACCCTGCCTCCCAGCCCCACGGAGGCAAGCTATGGGTATCTCTTGTTTGGTGGCTATGCAAACAATATGAGCTTCATGGCAAACGGGTACGCGGCATTTGGGAGCCGGGTACCCGGTTCCAGGAGCCGGTAAAGCTTGCTAAGTCTATAGTCCTAGGGCCAGCTATCCAAGATAGCTTGTATCAGAAGTAATAGAATGGTGAGTATTGTTAGATCTCGGAGAAAGGAAAATCGATATTTCCTTCATTCTGTCGCAGCTGATGATGCTAGTTGCGACTCGTAACTAGTATAAGTGGATCTGTTGGTCTGCCTCTCGGTCGGTTTGTCAGTCTGTCTCTTGGTTTGTCTGTCGGGCTGCCTCTTCTTCAGTCTGTCAGTCTACCTCTTGATCGGTCTGTCGGTCTGCCTCTTGGTCAGTTTGTCAAGATATTAACATTTCTGCCAAAGCGGCACACAGTACTAACTATTACGTCTCGCACGTTTTTGCATTTTCTATAATACAGACTATTTGTCAAAGGCATAAGAAATACTAGTTTTAATATTCGGTAACAGCGTCCAGTCAAATAAGATTCAAAATATTCAGCGTCAAAGCGTGTTTAAGGAACAGACTGGGCCTTCAGGGTTCCAAGGCTAAATGACAAAATAATCTGAAAAACAAAATGAATATCCTCTTTTTTCAATTCTTTCTATATGAAATAATTTCATCAACTTTAAGATTTACACATTTTCTTTTAGTTTTGAGTTCAGTCTGAGCTATTACAC